>JAJEJO010047316.1:0-11384 GCA_020662805.1 Glaucomys volans
TCTTTAAAGAAACCCTTAGAAATACGAATGAGGATTCAGGGAGCTACACTGTGGGTAACCAAGGGCTACATGTGTGCAGACCAACTAGAAAAAAAGCAGACTGGAGCTGAACCCCAGAGCAGAACTCTGTGGATGTTACTGAAAAAATTCACAAGCAAATGGCAACAGCACCAGCAAGCACAATGGGAAGGGTGGATATGAAGATTGCCTCTTATTTTTATTAACAGGCAATGCTTTCTGATAGGAGTGGGAATAGCAAGGATTCATCATCTCATATCTCTAATATGGTGGTATGTGCATGTGGTGTTTTCCTGGGTGTTGCAATGCACAATTGTTGCTGCATGTTCTTCAGGGCAGCATTAATAAATTAAACAGCTTGGAACAGAAAAAAATATTATTAGTGGACAGAGTATCTGGAAAATAAATGCTAAAATGATGAAGGAGCTGGTGCCTGCACCGAGTCACACTGGGAGCTATAAATATACAGAAACCCAAGGAATGAGTTAAGAACAGTTGCTGGAGTACAGGCTCCAAAGTAACATCCTTTCCAAGTAGATAGGAGTGCTGCTACCACAGAACCCTGCATGGTGTCCCTTTTCTCCACGTCTGTATCCAACAATGTATTCACTCTCCTGAAATGATTATCCTATGACAGATATTCTCAAGTTTGAGTGTGCAAAGAATCTTAATGGAACTCACACAAATGCAGATCCTTAAATCTTACCTACCCAACCAGAGATTTGATTCAGTATAAGTGTGGTGGGACCCACAACTGTTAATTTTCAAATTGCCCCAAAACTTTTAGAAACAGTATTCTAGCCAACACAGAGACTAACATTGGATGAAATTAAATAATAAATGTTTCCTTCAAAGACAGTTCTGTTTTCTTCCCTTGAGGATGCCCTAGTTACTAACAGTTCAATTGACCATCTGGATATTGAAAAGTAGTCCAAGAAATTATCTACAATCAGACAAGTATGACTTAGTTTAAATTCAAGTAACTATGTTATGTATCATAAGAATGTTTGCCACTGTAAAATATGCTTATTTTAGAGTGAGAGGTTGTCCTATTGGGTGAAGTAATTTCTCACAACAGCATATGAGAGAAGTACCCTAGAGAGAAATGTGTCTTCCTGTTATCCCCAGAAATCATAAAGCACTTAGTAGAGCCTATAATTCCATATGAGCCTTCTCATTGGGATCATACCACCATGAATGAAATTAACTGTATCCTCCAAAATCTGATTTCTAACAATATGCGTTCAGGAACATGCCTAGAAGGGCAGAAGGATAGTCCTGTGGGTAGTAAGTACTCTTGACTTTGATGATAGTCATAATTAGATCTTTAGCTAGCATTTGGTTAAAAAAAAAAAAAAAGAGCTTCTTCACTGCTTCTGTGGATCTCCACTATCAGTCACAGGCAGGAAGATTCTTCTCTGCGTAAGCAAATAACTCTATTCACCCTACTCTTTGCTGAGCACATAAATCCAAATAAATTTTGATGCATAAAGATGAGACTAATTAGAGGAAATAAAATTACACTAAGGGATTGATTGAAAATGATCAGATTCCTTTGTGTGGAAGCTCTTCTGCCTTTGCCCCTTTATTGGGTAGGGACCATGTTGGCCCATGGAAGAAATGGCCTCTATGAAACCCAACCACAGCAATATGCCATTCACCCAGATCCTGTTCTCATATAAGGTTAGCTTTTACTCCAAACAAAGGCATGCTTTTATCCTTATAGCCACCAAAGAAAAGCAATAAAAATTAATTAACACCCTTTCCATTTTGTTCTCATTTGTTAGAAATATAATTAGATCCAAGTGAAGGGGAGCATTCCTATTGTGGTCAGTCTCACTGTGCTTTAGAAAGACTTGTCCGTTGGACTAGATAAGGACATCAGCAGGATAAAATGGCCTTTAATTTACAAACTCATAAGTGTTAAAAAAAAATATTTGTTGGGAAAGTCAATAGTGGTTACCAGAGCCAAATAAAAAGAGCCTCAATACTTCTGAGATGGCAATAATTATGCTTCTTTTGGTGCTTATTAGAAAGTAGATGGGAGTAATAATCCTCTACATGTATTTGTTAGGCACATAATATGTGCCAGGTACTGTGTTAAAAGTTTACATAAATTATCTCTTTAAATTTTCATAAAAATTTAACATGGAAGTTCTTTCATAATTCTCATTCAATAGATGATAAACATTTGGGAGGATTTTGGGGGGGATAAGGCAAGATGGATCATTCCATTGATTTTGGCAAGAAGCTGGGGAAACAGAGTTCACGGGGGTCAAGATCTTTCTTATCAAAAAAGCAAACAAATTTTGAGAATTTTGAGGTTAGATAACAGCTAAAGCAAAGCAGAGCAAGGACATAAACACTGGTGTTGAGGAGACTCATATTCTTATGTGTTGTGCTATACCATCTCTTGTTTGTTTCATTTGGATAAATCAACAGGGGGAGAAACTGTGTGTCTATGTTAAGAGCCATATATGGGTTATTAAAAAAAAGTCTAACCTCAAATATTTGTGGCAAATACCATCAAATTAATTGATAACATTTATGTATTTCTTTGAAGTAGATATTTTATTAAAGTTGGGGCTGCACTGTCAGGTCTATGTGGAAGTTAATAAGCTATATTTTGATTTTTTGTTAATGAAAAACTGTGAACCATGGACTTAGAGAGTTGGAAGCCACCTCTGTCCTTTTCTTATCAGTTCCAGATCGAATGCAGGAACTCTGTCCCCAACACCCTCGTTGGGAAATCCTAGTAGGTCAGGGAACAGAGGCACCTCTTTTTACAGTTTCAGGATGTAAATCAAGGAGTGTTTCCTTGGGAGGTTCTTCTTCAGAGACATTAAGACTGTTTTGAATCTTCCTTCAGAGTATTGTTTCATTAACAGAATCATGTAATTTTCCTCTTTTGCTATCATTGTGTCAAGTTAGATTCATTGATTTTTCAAATAGAAAGCCAATCTTGTACATCAGGAATAGAAGTTCCATTTGATTATGAAATATTATCCTTTTATGTGCTACAGGATTCGATTTACTAATTTTATTAAAGATTTTTGCATTCATGTTCATGACAGAAATGAGTCTAATTTTTCCATCTTAAGTTTTGAAATCAAGTAAATTGATCCCATAAAAAGTATTAGATATTAATCCTCATTGTATTTTCTCTGGAAGAGCTTGTCCAAGTTGAGCATTATTTTTATTTTTCTTGAATGAATAGAAGTTATATGAATCTAAAATTTCCTTTGAAAAGAAATGTGTTTCTTTAACAGACAAAAGATAATTCAAATTTTTCTATTTTTTACTTCTGTCAGCTTTAGTGTGCTGTATTTTCATATAAATTGTCCATTTTATTCAAATCATTGAGTTTAATTGCCTAAAAGTTCATAATATTCTCTTTACCTATAAAATAAAATCTGTAGTGATAACATACTTCTTTCTCAAATTTATTGTTCTTTGTCATTTTCTACAACTGTTATTTGTTTCCTTGCCTTTATTACTTTTCTACTTTCTATAGTTTTGACTTGTTCTTCATTTTCTAGCTTCTTGAAATAAAACCTTAAAACATTTTATTTTCACCCTTCATATTTTCTTTAAATGTTTTTAAACTAATAATTTACCAGTAGCACTGATTGAGATTCCTTCAAAAAGTTATAATTTTCTAATATAATCACTGTCATTCTATTTAAAATGTTTCTCCTTCTGCAATATTAAAACTTTGTTTTATAATATATTTTTGTTGGTGCAGTATAATTATATGATAGTGGGGTTAAATATTTTTAATTCCCATTTTGAGTGCTTCTCTTTCCATGGATTATTTAGAACTTTGCTATTTAATTTCAATAGTTTGGGGTTTTCCTGATTATGTTTTTGTTATTGAGTTTTAGTAAAATCCCAATGTGGTCATTAAAAAAAAACTTTGAATAATCTTTTGGAATTTTTTAAGGCGTTTTTTGGCTCAGTATATAATCAGTTTGGTCATGTGCATATGGAAATAATTTTATTAAGGCTAGTTTTAGTGCTCTGTAAACTAGGCCATGTTTATCAATGTTCTTATTCAGTCCTTCTAAATCATTACTGAGTTTTATCTGCTTCTTAACTCATTGTAGAAATTTTCTACTTGCCTTTTAAGTTTTGGTTGTTTGTTTCATGTATTCTGAAGCTGTGATATTAGATACAGATTTAAGAGTAGGATATATTTCTGCTAGATTGACCTCCTTATCATTATCATTATAAAATCCCCCTGCCTCTTGAAATTATTGTCTACTTTGTCTCTTTATATAACTATTTTCTTTTGACTGGTGTTTGTAAAGTAAATTTTTTTTCAATCTTTGCCTTTAAAATGTCTGTGTCCTTATAATGTGTGCCTTTGTTCAACAGCATAAAGAGTTTGAATTATTATCCAGTCTGAATATCTTAGATTTTGATTAGAGGATTTAGTTCATTTACAATAAAGTAATTCCTAGGACTAATGAGATTTATATCTACTGTATTACTTATTTTCCATATTTCCTATTTGTTCATTTTTCTCTGTTAATTGACCTTTTTGTGTTTTTGTCTTTCCACAGTGTAAGAGTTTATTGAATAACAGTGAATTCACAATCTATACTATTTTCAGCAGTGGCAATTCACTGGTCACCTGACGGTCATGAGCAGGGCAATCAAAAGTTCTTTTATTTCATACTGAATTTATGATATCTGTAACACTCAAGTCACACATTGCTGACTTAGTTTTTAATTCAAATGATACCAATTTATTATTCTATGTTTCCTGCTTGGCAAATTCTTATACCCTCTGTTAGCAACATCCATAGATTGTACAAAACATATCCTTGAACTATGTAGTCTAATACAATTTACTGCTTGCAAATTAAATTCTATATGCAATTATCATTTTGCATAATCAGTATTCCTGTATATTCATATCCATCATCAATATTTATATTTAGGCTTAAACATCTCCATATATTTATCATGCTTTTTCCCTTCCTTTATCCTGTCTGGTATTTTCATTCCCTTCAGCATTTTTTTGCTGTGTGTGTGTATGTGTGTGTGTGTGTGTGTGGTCTGTGTGTGGTGCTGGGAATCAAACCCAGGGCCCCGCATATGCTAGGCAAGTGCTCTACCATTGAGCTACACCCTCATTTCCTTATGACTTTGATAATCTTCCTTCTGGCTGATGAAAGTTCTCTGAGTCTTTGTCTTCCCAGTTATTGAAGGATATTCTAGTGTGGCAGTTACTTTCATTCAGCATTTTGAAGGTATTATTCTACTTCCATTTGTAAAGATGTGTTTGTAAAGAAGTTAGTTAAAATTTTGATTGTATTTTCTCTGAAGGTATTATGATAATGTCTAACATTATTTTCTTATTCTTTAGTTGTTCTTGCCAAACTTATCATGGTGTGACCATTGTGCTTATTCTATGTTGAATTTTCTAAATGCTTGAATCTTGGTTTAATGAATTTTGTTAAGTTTGAGATTTTTAAATCATCATTTCTCTAATTACTGCTGCTGTCCTATTCTGTCTGCTTGTTTCATCTTATCCATATATTATTATACCTATCCATATACACATGTGTGTGTGTGTGTATATATATATATATATATATATATATATATATATATATATATGCCTTTTATCTTGTGTTCTTTCATTTGTCTTCCTCTTTTGTGCAAGTTTGGATGTTTTCTATCAACCTGCTTTGAGCTGCTGTGTTCAACTGCACCCAGGCTGTTAAAGCCATCTATTGAATATGTATTTTTCTTAGTTATTCATTCTGTTTGTGTAGATCTACTTGCATTCATTTGGTCATTGCTTCTGACTTCTTTAGCACGTTATTTATAGTTTTGGGGGCTTTTGTTGTTGTTGTTTTTGTTTTGTGGTGCTAAGGATTGAACCCAGGGTCTTCTGCATGTTGTTGGTAGGCAAGCACTCTACCAACTGAGCTATATCTCCAGCCCTGTTTATAGTTAGTTTTAACACTTCGTTAATTCTATTGTATAGATTATCAGTGGGTTACATCCATTTCCTGTCTTTTCTCTTAATTTTTGGATCTCTTCACAGGTTTATTAATTTTTATTATATGTCAGATAAATGAGTAAAAGAAACATAGAGAAGGTCAGATTCTTCAACATGGATAGTCTCTCCAAATTTAAGTAAATACAATGAAGGGGTGATCATCTCAATTCCATTGGGCATTAATTAGGGACAAAAGTAGATCATAGTAGTTGTAATGTTCAGTACATTTTTTACTTCACTGCTTCAATGGCACATGTTTCTTAGATTTTTCACTGGAACCCTGATGGGAACCTGCCCACTGTGCCCAGAAGAGTAAATGTTCTCCATTTCTGCTCTTTGTAAGTTTCACCCATGTCTCCAGTCCTCCAGCAAATGTCTTAAATTGCCGACAGGTGATATTCTTCATGCAAGATCCCTTATTAACACAACTGACTTCCTAAGCAAGACATTTTGGATACTTTACTCTGCATTTAGATATTAGCTTACCTCTCCTGTAGCTCCAGCAGATATCCCAGGGGGAAAACAAATGTTTGAGTCCTTTAGAGTTTCCAATTCTCCACACCAGTGCCATTTGTCTGTTAAAACCTTTGGTGGTTACTCCTGCCCCCAGCAGAATCCCACTACTTCAGCAAGACTAGTCCTCTAGTCACACCCCAAATGACAGATGGCCCAGGTTGAAAAATGGCTGGAGGTAGTCAGCTCACCTCTCCTTTCTCAAGAGTTATGGCTTATCTCATTCATGTTATTTCCACAACTCTCCCTTGCATTCAGAAATGTGAATTTTATAATTTATCTGCCTCTAGTTGCTATACTAGGAGAATTACCCTACCGGCAACTATTGTACCCTACTCAGAAGCGGCAGTTTATTATACCCGACCTAGAGGCAAGAAAAAAAAAAAGTAAAAGTAAGTGAGGAATCTTTTGGTCACAAGTAGCAAGCAACTCAGTACAAACTGGCTTAAGAGAAAGGGCATTTAGTGTTTCCCTTAATTAAAAAGTTCCTATGTAAAGATGGCTGGCTACAGCAACAGGCAGCCTAGGAATTTAAAAAGTTTTTAAAATCATCATTAGCTCAAATGTAATTATGTGTCCAGTCCTGTCTTAGTCATTACTCAAATTATTGGAATGCAAGGGAAGATGCGTGATTTCTCAGAAGAAAACCTGTGTCATGTTAGAAGAAAAAGAAGCAGCTTGTGGATAGTAAAAGTGAATGCCCACTATGCCTGACCACTCCACCTGTATCGTTCATCCCTTCATCTCCCAAATGCTAGAATTTCCACCCGTCACTTAAACACTGAAATGCATTATTTTGTCTTGTGTGTTGCTTAGCATTTCACTTCTGATTAGCTGATGCTTTGTTCTTAATACTCACTTGGCTTCTAATTCATGAAAATTCATGCTAGACTTCTAATAGATACTCATTTAATACTGTGGCACATTTGGTCCTGGGTTTTGTTACCTGGTTGCATTTCACACAGGTCAGCACCTAAAGAGGATTAGTTTCTCAGTTTTCAACTCTAACCATGGGTTACTATGTGCTGTCAGAAGATAGCATCTTAAAATAAGCCATTGGTTATTGTTGCATATTTTATGCAGCATTCCTTTGAAGTAAAACTAAATGAGAAAATGGGCAAGGGTGTCCAGTTAATCCCTGGGCTATTTCACTGATGTTCAGTATGCCTTCCTTTGCTGTGACATTGCACATCCCATTTTCCACCTTCTAGGCAGGCAATTATGGGAAGACTTCAGTGCTGCCCTCCAACAGACTCAACTGTGGGCTGAACGCAGCTGTGTCAAACAGACAGCCCCATTTCCTCCCAGCTACTCATGTGTCTCTCCCAACAAAAGAAAATGGTTTTGAATTTCTTCTTTCACCTGCTTGGCTGCCAGAAATCTCATAAAAAAAGAGTCTATACTTAGAGCCTGAACTTAAAGCTGGAAACTGACTTACATAGTCAGCTAGAGGCTGGATTTGAGCAGACCATGTTATATCTAGTAGCTGTGTAGATCCCGCAGTATGTGTGTTGATAGGCATCTGAACATAGAAAGACCTAAAGGAATTCATAATTGAGAGAAAATCATAGTATGACAATAAAGAGCATGGTGGCTAGAGTCAGAATCCTGGCTCTGCTGCTGAGTGACTTTGTGCCTCAGATGCCTAATCTGTATCATAGAACTATTATGAGTAATTGGAATAATGCATGCAAAGTGCTTAAGCATAATGCCAACCATAACCAACAATAAATAGTTACTATTGATATTCTTATTGACTTGTGCAGAAAACTTCAGGGATATCACCATCAACTATTTATCACCATGGTAATGAGCTAATGTGGCTCTGACCAAATATAAGTGTAGTCTGTTTTAAATGTGTCCATGCATATTTCTCTGCATTTTAAAATATTGAACCAAATTTTTTTGTTTGTATGCAGATCCAAGGGCAGAGACCATCATTAAAAATTAAGACCATAAATTTTGACCTGTATTGCTCAGGGCTTATACAAATGCCAAAATCTTCTTTAGATTGCAATGTATAAACTTTTACATTGAATGTCATTTCTACCCAAAAATAATCACAAAGAAGCTATGTGAAATATCTAGCATTTTAAACTATTTATTTACCCTGCATGTGTTTTAGTTCATAACTCATTCTAGATTGAAA
Organism: Glaucomys volans; assembly: GCA_020662805.1. Classification (NCBI taxonomy): domain Eukaryota; kingdom Metazoa; phylum Chordata; class Mammalia; order Rodentia; family Sciuridae; genus Glaucomys; species Glaucomys volans. The sequence continues at coordinate 8,697 of JAJEJO010047316.1, forward strand.
GCAATTTATATACAAGCCGTATTTATTTCACCATCCTCGAGTTTTCACTTCTCTCTTTTCCCACTTGGTCTCTGGGAATACTCTTTTCACCTAGTTGATGATAACATTTTTATTCATTTTCAGTTGGTTTGAAACATATCTAATACGCCCCAGGACCAATAATACAGAGAAGAGTGCTGGCCCTGTTCTCAGTCCAGGGGAGAAGGTAAGGTACACAATACTTTATTAAGACAGAGAGAGAAATGGACAGAGATAATGGGGAAAGAGTGGGCTCTGAGTCTTAAAAGATTGATGGGAGTCAGGCAGTATGGTCTAGAAGTGGGGATTGGGCCTGACAAAAAGTACAGAGGCAAGAAATAGCCCAGCATGGTAGGAAACTAACAACCCTTGAATGTTGCTCAATTTATGAAACTCAAAGTAGTAATTCATTGCCAAAAGAGATCCTGGAGAAGTAGACAAAGAAAAAATAGTGAACAGTTTTTCTCCCATGTTAAGAAATGTGGGTATTATTTTTTCTCTGTGTGTAGTAAGGAGTCATGAAAGGGTACTAAACTGAGAAGCAACATGGTTAGATTCACATATTAGATCAATTACAGGCTGGAGGAGGATGATTATGGCTGTGGCTACAGGAGTTGAGACTAGATATGAAATTGTTCCAATAATCCACACTAGAATGTGAGGGCCTGAACACAGGCAGTGATAGCTAACCAGGAGGAGGAGAAACTGGCAAGGGCACAACTAGGGAAGGTGATAACTTGCAATCTTTCCAAAATAATCCTCTTCAAAAGAACACCTTAGGAAAACAATGTAAAATGAGATAATGATAAAAAAAGATGAATTCACTCTATGAAATATTATTTACCTATAAAAACTGAAATTCTCTTACCTGTGACAACATTGATGAACCTGGAGGACATTATGTTAAATGAAATAAGTCAGATGCAGAAAGACACATGCCACATGATCTCACTCACATGTGGAATCTAAACACCTTGTTTCATAGAGGATAGAATGGTCACCAGAGGTTGGGGTGGTAAGGGAGAGAGACATATGTGGAGATGTGGGTCAAAGGATACACAACTATGGTTATAAGGAGGAATGCATTTCAAGAAATCTATTGTACAAGTTGACAATAGTTAACAATGAAAGGTAGAAAGTGGATGGTAAGTGCTCTCCTCACAAAAATTATATGTGAGACAACCATCTGTTAATTAGCTAGATCTAAGTATTTCATGATGTGTAAATACTTCAAAGCATCATGTTGTACATGTTTTCTTTAAAAAGCATCTAATGGTTTATCTCTTGATTAAAAAAAAAAAACAATTGAAACACTTCAAAAATCCATGTGCCAAAAAAAGCAATTCAAAATAACTAAAATTTGGCTGAACCAGTTTTCAAAATAATCGAGTACTTTCAGAGAACCTGATTTTCCTACAATATAGGAAGATAATTCACACTGGTTTTTGCTTAAAGAAGTGTTTTGTGAGGATACAATATCATTTAGTATTCAGAACAAGGACTTTGGAATTGTATACCATGGGGTCCAAAGTCTAGCTTTGTTGCTTCCTGCCTTATGTAACTTCTTTGTACCTTAGTCACCTGACCTACATGATAGGGATAATACTTACTACCTCATAAGGTTTGGTGAGGATTATATGAGGTAATATATGCAAAACACCTTGAACAGTGTTCCATGACAAATGCTACGTATTTTATTGTTTTTACTTCCATTTTGGTTTTCTTGGTCTCTAGTCTCCTTTTAGAGGAGTTCAGATCCATTCCACTGAACTTCTCCACATCTTCTCCTTGTGAAGAAGCCCTCCCATTGCTTTCTACCTATTTTCATCTGCTACAGCAGCCACATAAGCTTCCTCTTCCAACCCCTTCACTCTTTTTTGTTTCTTTAATTGACAAATAAAAGGTTTCAATTTGTGGTATACAGCACGATGTTTTTATATATGTTTGCATTGTGGAATGGCTAAATCAGGCTGGTTAGTATGCATTGCCTCATACACTTATTTTTTAACACTTAAAATCCATTCTCTTAGTAATTTTAAGTATATAATATATTGTCATTAACTATAGTCACCACAATATATACTAGATTTTGAACTTACACCATTTACTGAAATATTTTATCCTTTGACCAACATCTCAACCCTTCCACCCCACCATCCCTGGTAGCCACCATTCGACTCTCTGCTCCTGTGAATTTGACATTGTTATATTTCACATATGAGTGAGGTCATGCAGTACTTATCTTTCTGTGCCTGACTTCTTTCACTTAATGATCCCCAGTTCTATCCATGTTGGTGTGAATGTCAGGATTTTGTCTTTTTACAGCTGAATAATACTTCATTGTGTATATGTATGACATTTTCTTTATCCATTCATCAGCGGATGGTTGCTTAATTTGTTTGTGTCTTGACTATTGTGAATGGTGTTACAATAAACACGGGAGTACAGATACATTTTCAATATACCAATTTCATTTCCGTTAGATATATACCCAGTACGGAGATTGCTAGATCATATGGTAGATATATTTTTAACTTTTCGAGGAACTGCCATACTGTTCTCCATATTAGTTGTACTAATTTACATAACTATCAACAGTGTGCAAGTTTTCCCTGTTTTCTACATCCTCATCAACATTTGTTATTTCTTGAATTTTTGATACCAGTCATC
>JAJEJO010047320.1:0-60352 GCA_020662805.1 Glaucomys volans
TTGGGAGTCATGTTAAGGAAATCTGGTCCTAGGCCAACATGATGAAGATTTGGACCTATTTTCTCTTCTATTAGGTGCAGAGTCTCTGGTCTGATTTCTAGGTCCTTGATCCACTTTGAGTTGAGTTTTGTACAGGGTGAGAGATATGGGTTTAGTTTCATTTTGCTACATATGGATTTCCAGTTTTCCCAGCACCATTTGTTGAAGAGGCTGTCTTTTCTCCATTGCATGTTTTTGCCTCCTTTGTCAAGTATGAGATACCTGTACTTATTTGGGTTTGTCTCTGTGTCCTCTATTCTGTACCATTGATCTACCTGCCTATTTTGGTACCAATACCATGCTGTTTTTGTCACTATTGCTCTGTAGTATAGTTGGAGGTCTGGTATTGTGAAACCCCCTGCTTCGCTCTTCTTGCTAAGGATTGCTTTAGCAATTCTGGGTCTCTTATTCCTCCATATGAATTTCATGATTGCTTGCTCTATTTCTATAAGGTCCATCATTGGGATTTTAATTGGAATTGCATTGAATTTGTATAGCATTTTTGGAAGTATGGCCATTTTGACAATATTAATTCTGCCTATCCAAGAACATGGGAGATCTTTCCATCTTCTCAGATGTTCTTTAACTTCTTTCTTTAGCGTTCTGTAGTTCTCAGTGTAGAGGTCTTTCACATCTTTTGTTAGATTGATTCCCAAGTATTTTATTTTTTTTTGAGGTTAGTGTGAATGGGGTAGTCTTCCTAATTTCTCTCTCAGAGGATGCATCACTTACAAATAAAAATGCATTAGATTTATGAGCATTAATTTTATATCCTGCTACATTGCTAAATTCATTAATGAGTTCCAGTAGTTTTCTGGTGGAATTCTTAGGATCTTCTAGATAGAGAATCATGTCATCAGCAAATAGGGATAGTTTGATCTCTTCTTTTCCTATTCGTATTCCTCTAATTTCTTTGGTATGTCTAATTGCTCTGGCTAGAGTTTCAAGAACGATGTTGAATAGTAGTGGTGAAAGAGGGCATCCCTGTCTTGTTCCAGTTCTCAAGGGGAATGCTTTCAATTTTTCTCCATTTAGAATGATGTTAGCTGTAGGCTTAGCATAAATAGCCTTTACAATGTTAAGGAATGTCCCCACTATCCCTATTTTTTCTAGTGTTTTGAGCATGAAGGGATGCTGTATTTTATCAAATGCTTTCTCTGCGTCTATTGAAATAATCATGTGGTTCTTGACCTTAAGTCTGTTGATGTGGTGAATTACATTGATTGATTTCCGGATGTTGAACCAACCTTGCATCCCTGGGATGAAACCCACTTGATCATGGTGCACTATCTTTTTAATATGTTTTTGTATGCGATTCGCTAAAATTTTGTTAAGAATTTTTGCATCAATGTTCATTAGAGATATGGGTCTGAAATTTTCTTTCCTTGATGTGTCCTTCTCTGGTTTTGGTATCAGGGTGATATTAGCTTCATAGAATGAGTTTGGAAGGGTTCCCTCCTCCTCTATTTCATGAAATACTTTGAGGAGTATTGGAATAAGCTCTTCTTTGAAGGTCTTGTAGAACTCGGCTGTGAATCCATCTGGTCCCGGACTTTTCTTTGTTGGTAGGCTTTTGATGACTTCCTCTATTTCATTGCTTGAAATTGGTCTGTTTAAGTTGTGTATGTCCTCCAGATTCAGTTTGGGTGGCTCATATGCCTCTAGGAACCTGTTGATGTCTTCCAGGTTTTCTATTTTGTTGGAGTATAAATTTTCAAAGTAGCTTCTTATTATGTTTTGTATTTCAGTTGTGTCTGTTGTAATATTTCCATTTCCATCACGGATTTTAGTAATTTGGAGTTTCTCTCTCCTTCTCTTTGTTAACGTGGCTAAGGGTTTGTCAATTTTGTTTATTTTTTCAAAGAACCAACTTTTTGTTTCGTCAATTTTTCGAATTGTTTCTTTTGTTTCAATTTCGTTGATTTCAGCTCTGATTTTGATTATTTCCTGTCTTCTACTACTTTTGGTGATGATCTGTTCCTCTTTTTCTAGGGCTTTGAGCTGTAATGTGAGGTCATTGATTTGTTGACTTTTCATTCTTTTATTAAATGCACTCTCTGCAATGAACTTTCCTCTTAGCACTGCTTTCATAGTGTCCCAGAGATTTCGATATGTTGTATCTTTATTCTCGTTGACCTCTAAGAATCTTTTAATTTCCCCCCTAATGTCTTCTGTTATCCATGTATCATTCAGTAGCATGTTATTTAATCTCCAGGTCTTGGAGAAGTTTCTGTTTCTAACTTTCTCGTTGATGTCTAATTTCATGCCATTGTGATCTGATAGTATACAAGGTAGCATCTCTATGTTTTTGTATTTGTTAAGAGTAGCTTTGTGGCATAACATATGGTCTATTTTAGAGAAGGACCCATGAGCTGCTGAGAAGAATGTGTATTCGCTTTTTGATGGATGGAATATTCTATATATGTCCGTTAAGTCCAAATTAGTGATTGTGTCATTGAGTCCTATAGTTTCTTTATTCAATTTTTGTTTGGAAGATCTGTCCAACGGTGAGAGAGGAGTGTTAAAGTCTCCGAGTATTATTGTGTTTTGGTCTATTTGATTCCTGAAATTGAGAAGGATCTGATTGACATACATGGATGCGCCATTGTTTGGTGCATAAATATTTATGATTGTTATGTCCTGTTGATTTATGCTACCTTTAAGCAATATGAAGTGTCCTTCTTTATCCCTTCTGACTATCTTTGGTTTGAAGTCTGCTTTGTCTGAAATGAGAATGGAAACCCCAGCTTTTTTGCTCAGTCCGTGTGCATGGTATGCTTTTTCCCAACCTTTCACCTTTAGTCTGTGGGCATGTTTTTCTATGAGATGAGTCTCTTGAAGGCAGCATATCGTTGGGTCTTTCTTTTTAATCCAGTCTGCCAGTCTATGTCTTTTGATTGATGAGTTTAGGCCATTTACATTCAGGGTTATTATTGAGATATGCCTTGTATTTCCTGTCATTTTAGCTTTTTTAGGGTTTTTAGCTTAACTTTGTTTCTCCTTTGATTGACTCTTTCTTTAGGGTAATTCCTCCCCATGGTGACCGAGGTTGCTATTTTTCATTTCTTCCTCTTCGAATATTTTGTTGAGAATGTTCTGTAGGGCAGGCTTTCTCTTTGTGAATTCTTTAAGCTTTTGTTTATCATGGAAGGATTTTATTTCATCATCATATCTGAAGGTAAGTTTTGCTGGATATAAGATTCTTGGTTGGCATCCATTTTCTTTCAGAGCTTGAAATATGTTGTTCCAGGCCCTTCTTGCTTTTAGGGTCTGGGCTGAGAAATCTGCTGATATCCGTATTGGTTTCCCCCTGTAGGTAATCTGCTGCTTTTCTCTAGCAGCCTTTAAAATTCTATCTTTGTTTTGTATGTTAGGTATTTTCATTATAATGTGCCTTGGTGTGGATCTGTTGAAATTCTGTGCATTTGGTGTCCTGTAGGCCTCTTGTAATTGATTTTCCATCTCATTCATCATATTTGGGAAATTTTCTGATATTATTTCATTGAACAGATTGTTCATACCCTTGGTTTGTATCTCTGTGCCTTCCTCAATCCCAATAACTCTTAAATTTGGTCTTTTCATGATGTCCCATATTTCTTGGAGGGTTCGTTCATGATTCCTAACCATCTTCTCTGTTTGTTCGACTTTGTTTTCAAGATTAAATATTTTGTCTTCATTGTCTGAGGTTCTGTCTTCCAAGTGATCTATTCTATTAATTATGCTTTCTATTGAGTTTTTAACTTGGTTGATTGTTTCCTTCATTTCCTTGTTTTCTTCAAGGATTTCTGTTTGCTTTTTTCTCAGAGCTTCTATCTCTTTATTAAAATGATTTTTTGCTTCCTGAAATTGCTCTAATAGTTGATTATTCATAGCCTGAATCTGCTCTCTCGTCACCTCATTCTCTTCTCGGATCATTTTAATTATGAACATTCTGAACTCCATTTCTGTCATTCCCTCTACCGTGCTGTCCTTAGGATCTCCTGATGCACCATCCAGGTTTGTTTGAGACACTTTCTTCCCGCGTCTTCCCATGCTGCTCATATATCCTCCCCTCTGGTAGTGCAAATCAGAGGGATTGCAACTTTCCTGAAGCCACAGCACTGTGTCCCCGGGGAAAGGGGTGGGCTTAGGTCGGGGGGCTCCGAGGTCAAAATGGAGACTCTCCGCCAGGGAATCTGGAGGATGGCGCCAACCGGGCCCAAATTCGCTGGGGCTGGCAAACCGCTCCGCTCCCGGGTAAATCTCACCTGAAGCCGCAGCGCTGAAGCAGCAGCGCTGTGTCCCCGGGGAAAGGGGTGGGCTTAGGTCCGAGGGCTCCTAGGTCAAAATGGAGACTCTCCGCCAGGGAATCTGAAGCCGCAGCGCTGTGTCCCCGGGGAAAGGGGTAGGCTTAGGTCCGAGGGCTCTGAAGCCGCAGCGCTGTGTCCCCGGGGAAAGGGGTGGGCTTAGGTCCGAGGGCTCCGAGGTCAAGATGGAGACCTCATTGGAAGTTTTCAATATGGGTCATACCATATCTTCTTGAAGGCCTTGGATTGTTCTATCTTCTCCAACATTTTCAAATCTTCTTGTCATGTAAGGTTTTACTTTACTTTTGGTTTCTCTGCTGCCCTTTCATCTTTGTCAGTCAATTAGTTCTTTTGATTATCCATTTTTGTAAAATGTCATAGGGTTTATCACATTGTAGACAAGGAGGTAACACAACGACATGATTTCCTGTCTGTGTATGAACCAAATAACAGATGGAGCTTGATGAACAACTGACAGACTGTGGAAGAAGTTATGTAGTTAGTTGCTGTTCATGATGCACATGGGTTTTTATGTAGTGATTTGTGGGCAGAAGATTTAGCAATCAAGTTTGTATTTTATATAATTACTGTACTCATAGCTAATGCACTGTTTTTGAAGTTTGAGCTGTATTATTGGTATTACTTAACAAAACCATGGTAAATGAACTTAGTGCATATTGTAAATGTGCAAGATGAGGACAACCTATGACTAGAAAAAGTTTATCCTCATGTCAAGATGAAAAATATTTGCATAATTTCAAAGCGACCCACTGTCAAAATAATGTCCAAAAATATCTTCTAACTTGTTTAAAGAAACAACTTTCTTTTGCCTCCAGATGGACTGATTAAATTAAGATAATCAGAGATACATATTCCAACATGGTTAAAAATATGTATACAGATATATATGCATATATATATGTATATATATATATAGAGAGAGAGAGAGAGAGAGAGAGAGAGAGAGAGATTGATTCATAAAGTGTTTTAAGAAAATCCAGTGCAATTTAAATTGACCTGTAGAGATAAGTTTTAAAAGTTGGAAAGAATATACAAGTACTATGCTAAGATTTGAGTTTGGTGCCATTCTAATCTTCTTCCCATGTTGTTTGATCAAGGGTATAAATAAAAAGGACAACATTCTCAGCCAGCATGGTAAGCTAGACTTTCTGATGAAGGGCAAATTTGGATTGATTTAAAAAATCATTGGTTTTCTTTTTTATATTTAGTTGTAGATGAACACAATACCTTTATTTATTTTTATGTGGTGCTGAGAATTGAACCCAGTGCCTCACAGGTGCTAGGCAAGTGCTCTACCACTGAGCCACAACCCCAGCCCTCATTGGTTTATTAAGTTCATGATTTTTGCCTTTTCTCCAAGCAAGATTTTTTTTTTTTTTTTTTTTTTTTTTTTTTTTTTTTAGGGTTCTATGGATGGCTGTAATTGAATAGCTGCAGTGGTTTTAGGTATTCATTCATTTATTCACTGACTTAAATAGTACTTGCCACATAAATGACACTCAATAAACACATTTTATCAAACCCATACCAGATCATAGGAATGTGAGGACAATAGAGAAACTGTCTTTGTGGACATAGAGTGAGGATTTTCTGTATCATGGTTTTCTGATGCATCTACAATATGAAAAATGGTGGAATGAGACAGACATCATTATCCTATGTACATGTATGATTACATGGATGGTATGAATCTACATCATGCACAACCATAGAAATGAAAAGTTATAGTCCGTTTGTGTACAATGAATCAAAATGAAGTCTGTAAAAATTAAAATAAATACATAAATTTTAAAATTTTCTAAACAATTTAGTGCCTGCAGAAGACTAGCAACTCTATTAGAGCTTTGCTGACATTAATTCTATGGTGATCTGAAGACAGGATTTGGGATAAGGGCTCTACTTTCTAAGTGGTTCTAGGTGACAAATTTTGCAGGTTGTTGGATAAGGGTCTGGGTTCCTCTTCACCAGACCTCTCTCTGGGGCCACTTGGATGTCTTTACCATATGCATCTAGCTAGCCCCAGAGATTAAACCAAGGAGTCATGATCAAAGCTAGAGTGGTCAGCATCCCTAGCCTTGAAAACCACACATTGTCATTTCCTCAATTACAAAGAGCCAGTCATGACTCCATGCAGAAGGACACTGCAGATGATATTAATACAGGAGCTATGTATATATAAGAGATATGAACCATGAGAATTCCATTTTTTAGGTGAGAAAATTGAGCTGTGACTAATGAATGGTACAGCTGAGATTTTAAAGTATACATTCAGACTCCAGAATTCACACTCTCAACCATCATGCCATTGGGTAAATTACACTTTAATATTTGCCATTGTTATTTAGTTACTTTTTCATATGTCCTTTGTGCTTATGAGCTCTTTATTAGATTTTCTGACCCAATTATTGTTCCTATAGCAGCCGTACCACATTGTTTTTATTATTGTAGTTTTATAATAAGTTTTTATACCTGGGAAATTTCTTCATTCTTTTAAAAGAAATTCATAGCTCTTCTTGGATTGCTGTACTTCTATAAACACTTGAGAGTTGTATGTAATATTCCATTAGAAATCTCATGAATGTTTTGTGTGGAGTTTCACTGGATTTGTAGATAAATCTGGGAAGAACTGATGTCTTCAGATCATATTTATTTCGACTTCCTTCCCTCAACTATTGGTATCTTTAACCATATATATATATATAGAAAGAAAGATAGATAGATAGATAGATAGATAGATAGATATAGATATGTACATATATGATTTCTCTATTTGTTTATTTAGGGTTGTACATGGCTAGTTTTGCTTTCCTTTTGTGGTCATTTGATCTTGGGGAAATTTTTTTTGTGACTTTAGTCCTTTGCTTGTCCTAGTTTCTCAGCTTGGAAAGAGTTTTGCCCCATTAGTATCTTATAATATGGTACTAGTTTTTCTTGGAAAACTCCTGTCATTTTCACTTTTCTATTTGTTACAACCCTGTACATCCTCAAAATATCCTGAGACCATTGCAACTTTCTATTTATTGTATCTACTAACCCCAAGGTCCCTTCTTACTTCTATAGATTATTGGGGCTTTAGGTATGTTTGTCTGGTCTGCATAGAGGAAGAGCTGGATGGAGAGGATAGAGGAGATGAGAAGACTATGTTGAGAACAGTTGGACTTAGGGGTGAAGAGGCAGCAAAAAATATATCTGACAGGTGCCAAGTCAGCGACAGCTGCCAAGAAGGTTTATTTGGGTGCCCATGGTAAGTCTCTTTTACCCTCAGGGCTTATACTTACCACATTTCCCACTCGAGCCTCACAACTCTTCAGTCTCTTTGGGTGACTGGTGTTCCCTGGAGAAACCAAGACTTGATGATCACATATCCATTTTGTAATATGAGAGCACATTTCTTTTGGGTTCATTCTATGTGAACAACCTAATTGTTCCTTAATCTATTTACTAAATGTTGTGATCAGTGCAAATTTCTTATTTATGATAAAATCTAATAAGAAACCCAGCTTTAGTGTGGAGGGGTATCTCTTTAGGGTGACCTTTAGTACTGTAGGTTCCTAGTAATCATATGGGTACCTAGGGGAAGTTATTTAATTAATGCCACCTCAGTGAACTGAAACAAACTTTTAAAATTTCAGAAAAATCTCTTTAAACTCTTAAATCTATTTCATTATTTATCATATATAGGAATTCCTGAATTGAAGGGGGCCATGCACTCAAAAGTTGTGGTTTTAATCTTAATTTCCCTTGTCTGATCTTAACAAGGCCATTTAAAAAATGCATGTTGGTAACGAAATTTAAATAACCTGGAGGAGCCCTATGGAATTCCAGGAGCATAGTGATTGTGGGCTAAATTTCTTGTGAAACTCTGATGCTGAAACTCGAAAAGCCATTGAGAATAGAGGAAAGACCTTGAAGCGTGAAGAGGGCCCATTGGTGTTCAGTACTTACTGGCAGAACAGAGACATGGGCACACAAAGCTTCCTCAGTATGTGTCAAGACTTAGTTTGAGCCACACTGTTTTTCAAATATTCTATTGGTGATCAAATCTGTAGGCAGAAAAGTGACTATTTTAGAAAAGGGCAATTTTTGTGTGTTTTTAGGAGTATTTGCTGAGTTGCTTAGGTTTTTTTTTTTTTTTTTTTTTTGGCAGTGCTGGGGATTGAACCCAGGGCCTTGTGCTTGCAAGGCGAGCACTCTACCAACTGAGCTATATCCCCAGCCCTGCTTAGGTTTTTTAAGAACAATTCTTTTTACTTCTTTAACTTCTTTCTCCCCATTTAGTTTATATCCTTAGGTGCCACCATGTAAGACAAAAAGAATAAGAAACAATTTCCAGTTTAATGCTGTGGTTGGATAGTTGGCATCAAAAGAAACTGACACTTCAACACAGCTTTTAACTGTGACTTTCATAAATCTGTGTGTTTGGGAGCAGAGCTGAAGTTCATTCCATGCAAATCATATCTTTTCTCTTTTTCCCATTTAATAGATAAGATAGCTCAAGAATAGACAGTCTTCTGGGGATTATCTTCAGTTTCAAATTTTTTGTTTGAAAATCTTTTCCCCTTCTTGAATTTAGAGATTTTACTTCTGAGGGTCCTAATGAGGTAAATGAGTTAGTTATCTAAAGGCTGCAGGTATCTGCAGGTAATGGAGGCTGAAATGGGCTTAGCCTTGTCTACCAATGTATGCACAGTCACCAGGGACCAACCTAGAAGCTAGGAACTCATCATTTTAGGTCGAATGCCACTGCAAGACATTAAATACAAACTGGAGTGTGGTTAGCTTTTTTCATTCTGGAAACTTATCCTCATTGCTTCCCTTATCTCCTTTAGAAAAAAGATTCCATGATTCATTGCTAGGACATATTTCATGTACTATAGACATATGATTTGTTTCCTTCCTTCCTTCCAAAAGGAGCAGAAAGAAAGGGAGGAAAAGAAATACAGGGCAAAATGCCCAAATGCATGATCAGAAAATTGGTGGAGGACCAACTTTGAGGTAAGTGAAAGATGTGCATTCTGGTGATGCTGGACAGGTGTTTAATTTCTAGTTCTTGCCTTCCTCGTATGCAGACTTAGGGTTTTAAATTAATATTCTTTCAATTGTAAAACTGCTTCTAGGCTTCTCTCCAATGCCTTCCCACAGCAGAGCTCTCTCAAGTGTAATCTGTGGGTTAGCAGAATAGACATTACCCTGGAGCTTATCAGAAATATAGAATGTCAGGTCTTGCCCAAGATCTTCACAATTGGAATCTACATTTAACTGAGTTCCCTGGGGGATTCATGTTATTGCAGCTTGAAAAGGTGCTCTGTGGAAAGTCTGTGATTACCTTGTTTTAAGGTTAAAAAACAAACATTAATCAATCAATTGGTCAATCAAAATATCTCATGTAGAAATGAGATTGACTTACCTTGAGGTCTGTTCTGTATTGTAGAATCTTTGGACTTGGGAAAAATTTTGAGTGCATGTAAATATTCAGTCCATCCCATCACAGATTGTTCTCTAAGCAGCCAGAGGACATTTAGAAGGGCTGTTAGATTTAAGATCCACGTACCACCTCAGTGAATGTACGTTAAGACTGGACTCTTATTATGTGGTTCGTTTGTTTTCCTTGAAGCACCACCAAGTACACATGTCAGGCTCACGTTAATCATGTTTTCCCTCTATGGTACATCACATTTATGAAGCACTTTTATGCCTTCTGTTTTTCAGTTTTCCAGGGCTGGCACCAGGCAGGCATCGTTTCCCTACTTCAAGAAGGACATCTTTGAGGCTCAGAGAAGCTAAATAGTTGACTGAAGGTCTCCGCCTCCAAGCCCAAGGCTCCTCCCACCTCAAGGCTGCCACGCCTTTTACAGACAGCCCCGACTTTTATAAGAACCGGTGTTCCTATCAGACTTGTAAGATTCCTTTTCACAAAGTGGTCAGATTTCACGCCTACTTTAAAGATCTGAGACAAAGAGACTACAAAGACCAAAATAGGGCTCCTGGAGATCCCAGGCACCTGGGTTGCATCCAGGTGCACCATGGATGACACCTCGTGTTTTTGTGTAATATGCTGTGAACAGAGATCCTTAGCACAACTGGACTCCTAGCTGGTCTTCCCCAGGAACTCCCCAAGCTCCTAAACCTTACTCAGCAGTCTCAGAGCTTGCGGTGAGGAAGATGCCGATTTTCACCTTTCAACTTGCTTTTCTTTTATCTTCTTTCATATTATGAAACATGATTCCCTCCTACTTCTGGTTCTTTCCCAGGTCTACATATTTAACTTGTTTTAAGAAGCTAAAATCAATATTTTACTACCCACTTGTCAGTCTGTGAATTCAAATGTATTTCCAGATCTTTCTCCATATAGGATTCTGTAGGGGGTCTAAATATTTTTGCACAAGAAGAGGAGCACACAGAGCTTCTTCCTAATCCTATGCATGCAGTACTGGCTGATGTTCAGGTTTGCTCTTCAGAACTGCATGCAGTGTTTGCTGGGCAAAGCAGCTGGAGAGTGGTCAATTAGTGTCTATTGGCAAGATGTTGAAAGGTGAATCATTAGCAAGTTTGCTGATCTTTTGACCTGCACCTCCCTAAAAGCTGATTAGAAGGCTATTTTGGGTCTGATTTGCCTTCATTTAGGCATATATTTCATGCTTCTTGCATTATGATAATTTGGTGTGTCCAGCTAATGAATCTGTTGGCATGTTAGAGTAGAGTTGAAGTAGGAAGGTTATGTCAAGTTTTTGTAGCCATAATAAAACAACAGCAAAGCTGCTCTTTGAGTAAGTATGAGAGCTAGTGGCTGCCATAATAGGTTTGCCCAAGGGAAAATTCATGGAATTCCTGCCACACCTTAGGGAAGACTATCACAATCAGAACCACCAGGTGATCCTGACACTTGATTTTCTGATGAGATATTTTTTGTGGCACACTTGATGTTCCTCTAAGTGAAATGTAGACCTTGTATGACTAATCAGTTTTATTTCCCTCAAGATAGGTGTGGACAAAGGCAGGCAAATTCTGTTGTAACTTTCATTAGATGTATGGCCCTGAGATTCAGCAATTTGTGAATAATATGGTTTAATTACTGCCTCAGAGAGACAAATTCCTTCCTTGGTACACGATGGGCATTCTGGAAATGTTGCCTGACTAATGATGTCGTTTGTTTCTGGGGCTGTGTCTTGGAGAAGAATTTTATTAGCAGGGAATGTGCTAATGTTAATAAAAATGTGCTAATGTTAATAAAAATTCCAGGAAGCTAGGCCATTTGGGACATCACTTGAAGCAGTGAGTAGAGAATATTTGGTTTTAGGGAACCTATAGGTAAGCTTGTTTTAAATCACTGTTGGCAAGATATCGATACAGGATGAAAGATACCAATAAAAGAGTGAGGTTCCTCTGCTTTCTTCGGAAGATCAAGAGCTACTCTGTGGAGTGAGTACAGTGGAAAATTTGTTATTCTTAGGCATAATTTTCTTGAGGAATCCCACTTCCCTCCACCATCTTTCTCTAGATACATTAGAAGACTATGGGTATATTGAAGTTAACACATTTTTTTTTTTTAACTCTGGTCAAGTTCAGACTCTACTATGATTTACAAGGCCCACTACAATCTAGCATTTTCTTTCTTTGCAGCCTACTCTTGAACATTCCACCTACTCACTTATTCATTCTTCAGTACACAGGCTGCTTTTCAACTACTCCAGCAGCTTTTAAGTTTTCTGGATCAAGGAAGGTTCAGGATGAGTATAAGTATTCCCCAGGGTGAGAGACAAAGAGAAACTTGTAACTTGTGGTCATATCCCTTATGGAGAGTCTCAACCTGGGAGGCCACTCTTAAGAAGCCTGGGGACATACTTCAAGGTAATCAGGGCCCAGAAAAAGGAGGGCAGAAGGCAGAAAAGAGTGTGGTGCTGAGTGGTACTTAACCCGCTTTCCTAATTCGACTCTTATGAAGGGGCCAGTGATGTCCACAAGATTACCATGGGAATGTAATGAGATGTTTTAAGCATGGCTTTTTTTAAAAAAAAATTGGTACATTATAATTATATTTAGTAGTGAAAATTGTTGTTACATATTGCTACATGCACACAATATAACAGTAGAATTTGGTCAGTTTCTTTCCCTACTATGTCCTCTTTTCCTCGCTTCTGCCCTTCCCCTTCGTCTCCTTCCTGTATTCCCACTGGCCTTTCTTCTACTTTCATTAGACACCCCCACCATGTCTTTTGTTTCCATTTTTTTTGTTTTAGCTTCCATATGAGAGAAAACATATGACCATTGATTTTCTGAGTTTGGGTTATTTCACTTCACATAATGCTTTCATGTTCCATTAATTTTCCTGTAAATGATACAATTTTGTTCTTCTTTATGGTTGAATAGAACTGCAATGTGTATATATACCACATTTTCTGTATCTATTCATCCATTGATGGGCACCTAGACTGATCCCATAATTTGAAAATTGTGAATTGTGCTGCTATAAACATGGGTATGCCCGTGTTGCTATAGTATGCTGATTTTAATTCTTTAGGATAAATACTGAGGAGTAGGTACAGCTGGTCCATATGGTGGTTCCATTTGTATTTCTTACTTCAGAAAGTGTCTTTTAGTTCATTTTCCCACTTATTTATTGGGTTATTTAATTTTTTGGTGTTAATTTTTTTGAGTTCTTTATGTATTCTGAATCTTAATCCTTTGTTGGAAGAATAGTTAGCAAAGATTTTCTGTAGACTCTTTTTGCCCTTGTTACTTTGCTGTGCAGAAGTTTTTGAATTTGATGCCATCCCATTTATTAATTCTTGATATTATTTCTTGAGTTTTAGGAGTGTTACTGAGGAAGTTGTTGCTGTAACCTATATTTTGGAGTGTTGTCCCTATGTTTTCTTCTAGCAGTTGGAAAGTTTTTGGTCTGATTCTTGAAGTCTTTGATCCATTCTTGAGTGTACTTTTGTGCAGAGTGAGAGATGGATCTATTCTATATGATTTTCTATATGTGGATACTTAGTTTGCCCTGCACCATTTGTTAAAAATATCTGTCTTCTCAAACATATGTTTTTGGTGCCTTTGTCAAGGTTCAGATGGTGGTATCTGCATGACTTTTTCTCTGTCTTCTCCATTGTTCTGTGTCTGTGCAGTTTTTGAGGTCTATGGTATGATTTAAAGTTGGGCATTGTGATGCCAACATGACTGTTTTTACTTAGAATTGTTAAGCATGACATTTCATAAGTACTCAGATAATCCTGATTTTCTTGAGATCATTGGCCTAGAAGATTTCTTCAGAGTCATTTCTTGAAATTGTAAGACAATAAAATACACCACTTTGCTGTAAACATGAACTTTGTGACTGAAAATGTCACAACACACACCTTTTGGCATAGAAATTTGGTAATGTGTATCAAAAACTCAGTTAGTTTATACCATTGGTCCTTATACTTGTACCTCTGAGACTAAACCTTAATTTTAATAAAAATGTAGACAAAAGTGTGTATTTGAT
The DNA here is from genome assembly GCA_020662805.1 of Glaucomys volans. Classification (NCBI taxonomy): domain Eukaryota; kingdom Metazoa; phylum Chordata; class Mammalia; order Rodentia; family Sciuridae; genus Glaucomys; species Glaucomys volans. The sequence goes on from JAJEJO010047320.1 coordinate 13,828, forward strand.
GGTGTTCGTTATCACATTATTATGGATAAAAACTGAAAACAATTTAAATGTCCAACAGCAAAGGAAATGATTATGCAATGTGTGGTGTATCTATAGGATAAAATATTATGCAAATATTGCAAATCATGCTTTCAAGCAATTGCTAATAAGATGGGAAAATGGCGATTATGTTGAAAAACCCCAATATTATCATAAAAATGCAAGGTAGCCCACTAAATGTTAATGGTAATGTCTAGAAATTTATTATCAACTTATGTCCTGGATGTTATGCTAAGAGATTTATATAAACTAGCCTCAAAATCTTTTGGGGAGGCGCATTATATTTTACTGGTACTTGTGGAGAACCCAAGATTTAGCCTTACTGCTAACATTCTCATAGATTAATACTTAGATGGAGCTGGAATTTGCCCTTCTTTCCATGTCCAAGCATAAAGCCTCCTCACCCACCTGTTCATTCTTTGTATGTACTGCAATAAATAAATCATCTTGAAGGAAAAATCTGATTATTTTACCCTATGTTTTCCAATTTGTTTGGGATATGGACCCAAATTCTTTTCTAATTCTCAATCTTAAACCCTTACCTATGGCTATTCACTATTTCTCCAGGTAATAGTGTTGTTTTTTCTTTTTTTCTCCTGTGTTGATATTTTGATGATTTTTATTTCTTCTTTATATTATTCTGTATTTCCAAATCAATTAACATATATTGTGATAATAATAGGAGACAGGATGTGTATGAAGGCAATGGTGGTGGTGGTTTCCAATAAATAAATCACTGTTTTTATTTTTTAAAGAATGCTTTGACCATGACAGCTATGCCCTATAGGGACTGAGAGAGTGGTGTTGAACTTGTCACTAAGGGATGGGGGCACAAGAAATCCTCTGGAGACAGCAGCTAATGGAAGCTATACATAATTCACTGGAACAATGGCAGGAACTGTCTTTGACCAGTTCCATTACTGACAAAGCCAGAAGCTTCAGGGAGCCTTTCACAGGAGTACTCCCTGGAAACCATGGATGGCAAGCACCATGGGAGAGCACACATTGTGATAGATTGAGGAGGCCTCATCAAATGCAAAAGGGATAGTTCACCTCTGTCTCTCCCCACCTCCATTTCTATGAGTCTCTGTATCTTTCTCTTTCTCTGAAAGAAGGTCACCTTCCTTCAAGCTTAGCTCCTTGGCAGTATTTGCACTCTCAGATATTCAGGGATTGAAAAAATCATCCCAAATTACCTTTCCAATTTCAACCCTTTATTGTACTCAACAACTATTTACTAAATGTATTCCAATAAGTCATCAATACCCAGAGATTTAACCTTTTAAATATCTTGTAGATCTGTTTATTGCCTTCCATTTCAAAGTAGCCACTCTAGTCCAAGTCACCTTTTATGGGGTGTTGGGTTAGTGTCCTAATCAATCTCCCTGTGGTCAAGTACACCACTTCCTCCACCTACCATTCCTTTCCTGAGCATACTCCAGCATAGAAATCATCTTAAAGCATAAATTTGATTGTTTGGTTATGTGTTTGCAGTCCTCCTACGATGAAGAACAACCTTCTTGTTTCTACAGGGCCTCTTGTGGGGCCTGGCTGTGCTTTCTCTCTGCTCTGGCGTTCTCCTCTTTGCTCTCTCTTCTGTTTTCAAGAGCCTTCTCAGAACACTTATGCTGTCCTCCCTCCTACCAAAAGGACCTGTACCTGAAATGTTCTTCTCCTGGAACATTCATTTTCACTGTTCCTTCAAAGTTCAGCTCAACAGCCACTTTCTTAGAGAAATCCTATCTTTTCTTCCTAAAACATTTTGTCTTTATTGTGGTTCATTATTTTTATCTCTCCCACGTACTTCCAACATAACAATCATCCCAATTTTTATTTTGACATTGTTCCTCAATATAGTGTGTTTATTTGATTGATATGTGTTTTTCCTGCTAGCTGACAATCTCTACGAGGACAAGGGTTATGCATGTTTTTTGCATGTCAAGCATATGTTCCAGGACTCATTAGACATGCAACAGGTATGTTTCGGATGAAGTAACAGATGCCTACTCTGCAGCAGACATTATATTCCATGCTATTAACAAGACCTGAATAAGGAATGGTAACTGCTCCCACAAGCACACAGTCTACATGAGAGACTGTAAATTAGTGGATTGTTTTAGTGGAACATGGTGCTTGTTGTGAATAAGTTGGGAACCAGGTGACGATCATGGAGAAGTTGCTTGAAAAGAACTTTGAAGAACTAGGAGGATTTGAAGAGGAAAATGCCTGTGAAAGGGAGAGCAGTAGTGGGAAAGGGGCAGGACCCACAGAAGGAACAACTCAAGAAAACTGTGCAAATCAGGTCCCAGAGAAGGGAGAATGTACCTATTCCATATTGTTTGGGGTAAAATGCAAAGTAATTTATAATAGCAAAAAGATTTTAATCTGAATCTTAGATCTGGCATTGTTCTGTTAATTATTCTTGAGAAAAATTCAGTATCTTTCCAGGAAAAACTAATGTTTTTCAAATGTCAAGAATTCCAGAGAGAGCTTGAACTTTACTCTCTCAATTCTTGAGTGTTAGAAAATGTTCTTTATGTACTTCTTTTGTATAATTGGAGTTTCAGTTTCATCCCCAAAATACGTATAGATATCCAGGTCAACAAATCTTTATCATTCTCACAATGAATTGCCCCCTCAATCCTATAAATTACTAGAGGTAATTGGAAATTGAATTGACTTTTTTTTGTGTGTGTGTGGTGCTGGGGATTGAACCCAGGGCCTTATGATTGCAGGGCAAACACTCTACCAACTGAGCTATATCCCCAGCCCCTTGACTTTTATTTATTAAGCTTGGTCTGCAAAAAGTAAGATCTACCATTTCTAATCTTTAACTCCCATGCCCTGTCCTCAGCTTCAACATCATATACAATTTCAAATAAAATACACTTTTTCCAGCGTTGATATTATATATTCAGGGAGCATGGTTCCTGCTTCCCTATATTTTGTGAGGCAGTTAAAGGTACAGACTCTAAAGCCAGAATTCCAAGACTCTACTGCTTATGAATGGGGAGAACTTAGGCAAGTTACTTAAACTCTCTGCTTCAGTTTGCATCGTTTTTAGAGTGGGAAAACAATCTTACCACATAGTATTGTTATGAGGATTAAATAAATTAGTATACGTAAGTTTCTGAGAGCAAATAACTTTAGTTATCAATATAAGTAAGCAAAAGCTTTTATCAAATTTGAAAAGTTATGGATATCCCCACAAATACAAATTCAAGTGAGGATAAGTGTCATTTATATTTGTAATATTTTGATGAATTTTAGATTGAGAAATCCTCTAAAAAGTTACTGAAAAAGGTCACAAGATCGAGTTCAAGGATCTCATGGTTTGAAGGGGTAGCTACTGGGGTGAGGATTAGGCAGGAGCAGAGGGAGTAGCAGCCCCTTTTAGTAACATTAGCACGGTGGAGATTCATATATGCAGTGGTCAGAATCTCAGGGTTCTGATTGTGCACTGCCCGTGTGTGCAGGCCAGCACAATGCACACACACTCTGTACCAGTCATGTCCCAGACACTGCAAGGGACTCAAGATGACTAGGGCATGGTGCTCCAAGGCATGACTCCTAATTTGGTGATGGCATTTGTGGGTGGGGGAATCTAATACTACATACATAAAAGCCCTAAGCCATTCATATTGTGTTAAGTGCTAAACTACGGTTAAAAGCAGTTGGCTGGAAGAGTAATTCCAAGTAGCAGGAATGAAGAACATCTTTGAGAAGATCACATTTGAGTTGGGCCCTGAAGGAAGTATAGGATTTCAGTAGGTGCTACCACAGCAGAAGGATATTACAGATGGTAGGATCAGCGCAGACAAAGACCCCACTGCAGGGAATTGATGAACACATTCAGGGAATATTGGGTAGACCAGATGACTAGACTGTAGGGTTGAAGGAGTTATAGTCATTTGCATACAAGGAAAGTCTGTGATCTTTGTTTATGTTTGTTTATTCCCGGCACAGGAGTACAAATCTAGCTTGCATAATGAAATCCTGACTCATATATCTCCTTCTCCTTATCATCTACCCCATTCTGTTTGTCCTTTCTCTCCCCTTTCTCTCCCATTTATGCTTTCCTGGCATAAAGACTGATTGTAATTCTCCTCTAATAGGAGACAACGGGGAACTGACAAGGAGGGACTAAAACATTGCGTAATCAAAGGCAATAAAAAGATTCATTTGAATGGGTGTCTAGCTCAGAATTCCCAAAGTGTGCTCTTCTGCAATTGCGAAATAATGTGTCTTCTCTAACGTGCCGGGCGATGTCCATTATCCTATCTGTCTTCCTTTATCACTTAAGTTCACCCCATGTGCAACCACTATTTTAAATCCATCTTTCTTTGCTAGGACCATTTTCTCTTTAACTGGGACAAAGGAATCTAAGCTTATAGCTTCCTGTGAACAGCATGAAAACCTTTTAAATTACATGGCACTGATGGATTTTCACCCCTTCCTCTAAATACAGTACATATGCTATCCCTGGGGTTCACTTAATGCTTCCTTGCTGATGATGAAACTGCTGCTTGGCACAGATGAGGGCCAAACGTACTGCATCACTGCACACTCTTGTTCAGATTGCAGTCTAACCAGTGGAGCTGAAATGGAAAGTCTAAGCCCCCGCTCCTTACGGCACACAGCATATTAAATGTTGTGCTTGCTAATGTTTCTCTTCTCAAATGTGAAATACATTTGCTACTGCTTCCAGATCACAGTGTCCTAAGTGGACGAGTGATTCCGAATTGTGTACCATGGACAAGCTGCAGAGGGCTCAGGGGAGAGACTTTGAAAGGAAAAAAATGGCGTGAATGCTGACATGTTCCACCTCGGGAGGGTCCTTAACCAGCAGCCTGCTTGCTTTTGGCTAGAAAGAAGTTACAGTTCTTTCACTTGCCCCTTTCTGCAAATAATCCGAGCAGCCAGCCTGCAGTTCCTTTGCTGGTTGTATATAAAATTTTATGTATGAGAAATTTGACAAGAAATGTTATTAAGTGAACACAAAGAAACTTGGATTGAATTGCTGAGAGCCAAGACAACAAAACAAAACGGACTGAGGAAAATCATATATTCTGTGGCACAGACTATTATGTATACCTGACTTGATCACTTCTAACCATGTCTTTGCCTCCCATGGTATAGTGGTTTACAATTGGGGAAATGCTTTTATCCACTTTCATCTTATTTGAGTCTTGAAAACATGTGAGGGACAGAGCCTTGGGGGAGATACTGTACTCATGGGACTGATGGGGAAACTGAGGCACAGAAATGTGAATGGTCCATGGGTAGGAAGAGGCAACACTGGCCTTAAAGTTTAGGCTTTTTGGTTCAAATTCAACATCCATGTTTCTTGTTTATTTGTTGAAGCACTACCATGCCATAGGACACTTGTGGGTAGAGCACACCTTTTCCAAAGTCTTCTAAGGAATCTTTTTTGGAATCTTTGGTAGGAGCATGACTTCATGTCAAGCTCCTACAGCATTCATTACATGAACAACCAAATTTGGTAAGGGTTTTTGAATCCTCATTTCCTATTTCTTAAATAATTGCTTGTGTTGACTTCTCAGAACACATGTACCCCAAGAGCAGGTATGATATTGAACACATAGAAAGCATTTAACAGGCTCTTTCTGACTTCATTTATATTTTTGTTATTATAGTGAAAAATGTTACAAAGAAATGTAAGAAGAAATGTAACTTTTTGTTGGTTAAAGTGGTATATGAAAGTGATTTTTACATTTTCCCATCACTTTGATTTTCTTAGAGATCATCAACATAATGGAATACATCATGCTTTCCTGACATGTCTGAGTTAAGAACAGTGTTCTGTAATCTTTTTGGGGCTTTGGACATTTCTGAGAATCTGATGAAAATTGTAAGATTGCATTTAAACCCAGGATGAGGGCAGAAAGAGTTCATTTTTGGGTCATAATTTGTGACTCCTCCATTAGGAATAAAATGTGTTTTGTTGCTTGTTGGTAGCCACTTTCAAACATAACCTAATTGCAACAAAATAAAGGGAAAGAAACCTCATCTTTCCTGACATTCCCTCTGGTGTTCAGTCAGATGAATTCTTCTCTGCCTTCATTTTCCTTCCTGCAACTTTCTCAGTCTTTCTACCCTCTTTTTTGTGTGTGTGTGTGTGAGAAGAGATAAAAGCATTTATCTTCTTAAAATTATTCATCTAACTGTTCTTTAACATGAACCTATCATATGACAGATACTGCTGGGTACAATAGACATTCAAGTCTCTGGTATGTGCTCTTCTCTCTACAGTCTCGAATGTGTTTTTAAAAGGCTGTGAAGTCTGCTTGGGGAGAAAAGTGAGTTTGGAATGAAAAGTGAGATAGGGAATGAAAGTAAGTGAGTGCTCTCCAAGAGGATAAAAGAATGTATGGCATCCTAGCAAAGCACCCACTAACTGGTGCACAGGTTCAGAGACACTACAGAATGTGGTCCACCAGGAGCACAGTGACTCAATGCAAGAACAGAAGAGAGTTCTGGGTGAGGACATCAGTTGGTGGGAAGAGAGTCAGGGCTCAGATTATAAAGGACCTTTGAATATGTATGTTCTTTGTTCTACCAGAACACCCAGATGCAAAGCCAAAACTTGTTTAGAGATCCTGTGAATTATGGCAGGGTTAGAGTTGTTGCCACTTGTTACCATTGGCAACACAAAAGGAATTATTATATCTTGCCATGATCTGGAGTCTAAAAACACAGCCACCTGAGCAAAAAGATCTGCTTGTCCACTTCTAGATGTATAAAATGCAAACACTCTGGCACAATAAGAGCATTTCCTTGGATTCGGAAGATGTTAACACAGCTGTTTAGAAATACTGTCAATCCACAAGTAGCAGAGGGAAGCCACAGAGTGATTCATCTGGTTGCCTGAACATTTTGAAAAAAAATGTTGGCGACATGGTGGATTGACACTCCTGCTGATATTTTAAATAGGAGCCAGAATATGTTTCCAGCTGAATGTACATAGAGTCTCTGTCTCTGATTACTTATGCATCATGTAGTTTCATTCTGAATCCTTGCCATTTATCTGTTTAATTCAGTGGATACAGTGGAACTATATTCTTCCTGTTAGTTTATTTGTTCTCCAACACTGGTGGCAGGTCCATAAGGCCAATGCCTGCATATCAGAATTTTGTGGTAAGTAAGTCACACTTTGCTGGGATCATCCTCATCAGCATTTCTCTCTGTAACCAGCTCCAGTATCAAATACATACATTAAGACAGCAGGTTTTTTCTCTTATCATTTAACTGCCTTATGATTTGCGAGATATGAGCTACGTCTGTATCCTCTCAGTTCTGAGAATGCAAGATTATTAAGTTGATTTAGCATAACTTCCTGTAGACTATTTTTTAAAAAAATGACTTGTAGAAGTCAAATCTTTTTGCTTTGGCTACCCTGTGGACATTCTCTCTCTACCAGCTGCCTCTGGGGTTAGTAGAACTCTTTTGAGTTAAGGAGTTGATTAAATAAGATAATGATCTGGGAAAATTTGAGATTGAACTTCCTTTTTATTTATTTTTTTTTAGATGGACACTATACCTTTATTCTGTTTATTTATTTTTGTATGATTCTGAGGATCCAACCCAGTGCGTCACATGTGCTAAGCAAGCACTCTACCACTGAGCCACAACCCCAGCCCCAAGATTGAACTTCTTGAGTTTTCTTTGCTAAAGGGCTTTGCAATTGGGCAGCTTGAGATCAGGTTTTGGATGAGTCCATGCAGCCAGAGTGTCACAGATGGCAGACAGAGAATGGGCCCAGTCCATCCAATGTCACTGTGAGGCCTGCCCCACTCAAATTAGTTCTACTGGCAGTCACAGGTTTCAGGGCTTGGTTCAGCTTTCTGGGTACAGTATTGGTAGACCTTTTGTCTTGAGTGTCCATTCTTGATTCAATTGTGAGATTTCTTCTATAGGATCATTTGCCTTGATGAAACCTTAAAAATATTAACTATTCCATTTCCCTGTCCTCCTGATGTTTTGACCGTACCTAAGTTACAATAAATAAATGGAATTGTACTATTTTCTTTTACTGAATAGAAGGGTCCATAATGGATCCCATTCTTTTATCTTCCCAGCCCATGAAATGTATGTTTACTTAATTTGAGAAAGCTCCATTATCTCCACGTGAAGTCTCTTTCCCTCAGATCATGTTGAAGTTAAGTTGCTTTTTAGTCTTATGTTAATTTCATTTCTTTGAATGGATTTAAATTCTTTTAGCATTTAGTAAGTATTTGTTGTATTCTTTGAATTACACTAAATAGTTTAACATGCATACGTGTTATACTCTCCCAACATAATATTATTTTTCACCACTTTTCTGTATGAAGACATTGAGGGTTAGAGAGATTGAATAACTTGATCAAAGCCACATAGCTAATATATGGTAGAGCAAAAGTTCAGATATGTCTTACTCCAGGCTCATAATTCCAATCTCTATGCTGTATTACTTTCAGCCCTGAAATTGCTCACCAATTACAATTGCACATGTTTTGTTAATACCTGGTCTTTTGGAGATTTTATTCAAATAATGGAATGGGATTCTTTTAGTGAGCCACAAACATTCTTTTTTTTTTTTAATTTAAGGGACTAGAATAGCATATTACAAAATAGAAAACACCAGAATCCATTGATGTAGTTAGTAATGGTACGTATATTTTTGTGAAATTTTTTCAATAAGTGTATGTATTGTTGTTTATTGAGTCACAATTGCAAAACGTGGTTATTACTGTGTCATGGTAAATCTACAATAATAATGCCATGTGTGATTTAAAAGCAGTACAAGATGACTTTCTTGATGTCAGACTACTTGGATCTTTGTGTCTCGGTGGGAAATATGTATATATTAATGTTGGCCAAAATACAGAGCAAAGCCAAAGTCTGCATGTATAGCTAATGTTAAAATCACAATCCTTTTCTGGCACTCACTATTTATTGTGATTGTTTCTAAATATGTGTGTGGTGCTCTCTCTTAATATTTTAGGACAAGAAGATACCTTGTTGTGGGGATCCTCAGTGTCTACACAGAGAAGGCACCTCAGACTGATTGCATGAAAGTGGGAGAATGAGGAGAACCAGCCTGCTATATAGAGATGGGATTCTAAAACAGCACATCTGGAGTACGATGAAGACTTATAAGAGCTCTCTCATTTTGTGCCTGTTTCTTTTATCTCACTTTATGTGAAGGAACCTTAATATGCTGCAGAAATTTCCCGAGGAAGCATGTGAGATGGAATCATGGTGGCTTCTTGTCTGAAGGCCTCTTCATCAGCTTTTCCAAGGATGGAATAAAAGTTTCATTGATAGGTGAACTGAGCAAAGTTTATCTGAAAGGAAATATGCTAGATACAGTTCCTTTTGCATCTTAACCTTGTAGCTTTTTGTCAGCCAAATCACTGGTATTAAGTTAAGAGCAGAGTTGATACTTTATGAGTCCAAAGACCTTTCAAAAATTCCTGGTTTTTCTTCTTTAAAAGAATTACATAAAGGTGTTCTGTAAAGTTCTCACGGTTTTTTCAGGAACAACCTTGCGCACAATTTTTGTCTTACTGTTTCTATTTCAGTTGTCAAGTGACTTATTTTAACCAAAGATATATAAACAATGAATTCTAGCTTTCGGTTTTCAGGGGTTAAAGGGTTGCTTTGTTAAAATAAACAAGAAAGAGAAGCCACTCAAGGATCATGCTATCTGGAAAAACCAAGAAATTTAGAAATTTGATTTGAGATTAGTTTATTTCTTTCTACCTAAAAACAAAGCAAAACAAAACAACAACAACAAAAAACTTTACTGACCATTTTTTCCCCAACTCAACATATTCTCTGAATAAATACCTATTGTCTGTCTGATGTATTGCACACATAGAGCTGATTGTACAATGGCGGAGTGACACATCTGCCCCATGGAGGCTGAGAGGAGGCTGGGGAGTCACACAGGGTAATAGATTGCCTAGAGTGCACGCAGGGACACCCTCAGATCGGGCAGTGCCAAGGCCTGCTTCCCAGAGCAAGTGGGGTTTAGGTTGAGAAGACAAGGGAAAGTAGGAGAGTTCCCTGAGACAAGAGGACACACGAGGTACAGGCAAGAGAAACACAACGCTACGTTCTGAGAATCTGTATGACCAGAATTCAATCTGAGTGAGAACGCTGAACGATGTTAGCTGGGAGAGAAAGGTAGGGAGAGAGGGTCTTGTAAACCACTAAGTCCTGAGGGGAAGGGAAGCTTCCAAGGGTTTTCATTAGAGGAGTGGGATGACAGCTAACTCAGTAGCAAGGAATGGTGCTTCTCAGCAGCTCTGAAGACACCTTTCACCTTTCACTCCATGGAGAGAACAGAGCAGCTCAACCTCCTTCCTCATCTGCATCCTCCTGACAAGCTTAAGGGAAGGATGAGGATAGTAAGCTGGCTAGACCTGGAGACTCTTGCTGAAGGCAAATCAACACCAATTGCCACACTGCCTCAAATTGGATCTCTTAGCACTTGTCAAACTCTGACTCCCTAGAGGAAAAAAATTTTTCTTTCATTTTGATAGATGAGAAGAAGCAACTGAACAAGAATGCTTAGGAGTCTTATATGACAGAATGGGGAGCGTTAAGATCATTGGCTTTCCAAAAGTGGTGCTGTAATTAAAATTTTTTTTCTCCAATTTCACTGAAGACAGAGTAAGAAGAGATGGGTTTATTTGTCAAGATCTCTGTTCTACATTCCTATCTAGTTATTCTGCTGCTTTCTGCCTGAGGGTTCTGTATTAATCACCCTAGACTTATTCCCTAATGAAAAACATATAATGTTAGACTTAGATACAAACGTTTTCAACTTCTGCCATCCCTGATATGTTTTCCTGTCTGTTTATTCTGCATTATCTACTCCTCTGGAATGCTTAGTTCTTTGTGTTTCTCATAATCCATTGCATTCCTACCTCCATTCACCATTCTTTGTTTTGGGATCTTTCAGGAAATTATTTTTAAGAGTATCTTAAGGTAGTTAAAAAATTATTAGAAGCCAACATTTTCTCTTGGTAGTAAAATGCTACTTTTGCACATGTTTTTGTGTATCTGCTTGAAATCTCGGGCACATACAGACCTCTATGTGTAAGTCAATGGATGTCAATCGAATGACAAAACAGAGAAATAATTCTCAACATTGTAAAAGCAAAAATACAGCAATCACAATTATTTTGTGGAACAGAAATCCAGGTGTATCATTCTGGCAGACACAGTCACATACACACACAGATACAGTACCTTAATTAAAAATAAATGAAAAAGGAAAACAACAAATTTATGTTTCATGACTAAATTTCTAAAAATTTCTGCATAATTTCTGCAGACATTATCACTCAGCCTCTGATCAGCAGCTTGCCATGTATCCTGTTACTTCTTTTCATTTTCTTTTGGCTCTTTGACTTGTGGGAGCTGGACACTTCCCTTCAGAAACTGTATCATCACCAGATTTTGGTCCATATCTCAACTCCCTGAGCTTGGCCTTGATGTATACTCTTTATCTTCACTCTTTTCTAGATCTTCAGGATCAAGCTCCTAGCCCTCTGCCAAAGGTTTACCAGGACCTGTGTTTCTAGTATTAATGTAGAAGCTGAGTCTTACCAAGGTCCTGAATAGGAATTTGCCAGGCTCTCTCTGGCATGCGTCCAATGGTTCTTCTGCTCCACTCCCACATATTCACATGGCTAACTCTCCTTCCCATTGTTTGGGCCTTATCTCCTAAGTGCCATACTAGTTGATACTTCTGCCTCAATGTCCCATGGTAATGGGAAGTTGGGTGAAGGCTAAAATCCTACTTTAGAAGGACCTATGATGATATTTATTTTGTCACATGATCGTATTAGTGTAATTAGTTCAGCTTATTGAAAAATTCTTCTCCATGAAATCATTCATGGTTTCAGGACCCTCTTATTTTATGGTTGTTATACCCCAGAGTATTGTCATCATCTGAATAATTAACATTGGATTGATGCTACATGGTTTCTATGCAGTGGGGAGGGCATGGAGAGTTTAGAGGAGAAATCTAGTATCTAGTTTAGTATCTAGTTTAGTATCTCTTATTTTATTTCATGCTCAGTATATTAAGTCCCAGAACCAGAAGTGGTGCACATCATTTTCTTTCCTATTTCATTAGTGAGGATATAGTCACATGGCTACTATTTATGCAAGAGAGACTGGAAAATGTAATCAGCTGTGCAGCCATGTGCCTAATACAACTCTACTCCTACAGAAAGAAAAGGTAGATTCTTTTGGAATATTAACAGTCCCCATAATAATTGCTTGACACTTAGTCACTCTGCTTCATGACCTTGTTTTATTTTTTTCATGACATTTATCATTATCAGAATTGTTTTTTTTTTCTTTTTTTTTTTTGCTTAGGATCCAAAATGGGTTCTCATACATGCTAGGCAAGCACTATACCACTGAGTTACACCTCAGCCCTAGAAATTATTTTTAATTAATGAGTCAATTTTATTTTATGTGCTTGCTAAATCTCTCATTAGCATGTAAGATTGATAACAGCAGAATCATGTTTTATTTTGTTTATTTCTGCATCTTTAGTGCTTGACACATAGAAGATATTCAAGGTCCTGGGATATGGTAAGTTACTTGCTCAAGTTGAAAGCTAAGTGCTTTCTCATCTTTTCATCTACTAAGAGGCTTACACATGAGGGAAGTGAGGTGCCAATCTTGGGATTCTATGCTGGAGCTGCACTTAATTGAGTTCTTGCCCTTTTGGAGATGACAGACCTCCATCTTGAATTGGGTATGTTTGATTACTAGTCAGTGCCTTAGCAAACATCCAGAGAGAGGAATCCTGTCTCTCTGGGATGCTTAAATCAGGGCAGTAACTGGTGGCCCTTTGTATTGCAGAACTCTGCTGTCAGGCCTTTGAAAGATGAAGGCCAGATTTCAATTTCCACCATGGCTCTTTTTTCTTTCTGGAGGCATCCATCTTTTTTAGCAGTCAGAGCATGCTGTTCCTGTTTGAGGTCAGCCTCAGGGCCTGCCTGACATGTAGAGATCCTGCAGGACTGAGTTTCTTTTTAAGGGAGGGAGGAATTCTTGTCAAATATACCCCACAGCAGCTCTCCTTGCCTTCTCTACTCCTCTCTTTTCACCCTTAACATGACCTGACCTCTACCAAGAATTCTAGATTCTTGCTTATCCTCATGTTTGTCTCCTGCCTTATCCTAACTCTGTCTGGTCTTAACTCTTCATCTTGTGTTCATTTCCCACTGGTGCTTATGTTTAAATTGCAAAAGAGAAGATTACTCTAGGGTTATAAATTCTAAGTGAGAAAGGAAAAGGTACGCATTATCCATTATTGTATGCTCATTACCTAGGACTGCCTGCTACATAGCTAGTAAGCAAAATGGTGCACAAACAAGAACAATGAAAGTATATGCACATATTTGAGAAAAGTGCAGTGAAGAAAGTACAGAGGTGTCGTGATAAAGTAGACTGGGAACACACTGAGGTGATCTGGTGTAAAGAAGTAATGTTTAAGTTAAAATAAAAAGGTCTGGAGAAGAACAGAATCTAAGGTGGTGCTGGGTTCAGAACATGCCACCTAATGTATGGTGGCTTGGCATACTGAGTACTTTGAACTGAAGGGGTCTGCAAGGGCTGCAGAAGGAAGTTCTCTTTTGCCTTCTTCTGCCCCACTTTCTCCTTCTCCCCACCTCATCCCCTGAAGCAGGTCATACAAACTAGAATTCCTCCTTCCTGGGAAGGTCAGAGTAACTAGAACTCCTTCCCCCAAAGCAAGTCATAATATTTAGCAATGTCACCCTCTGACTTCTTTCATCTTCCCTGAAGATTCTCCTGTGACAGGTAACCTGACCCACACCCAGAGGAAGGAATGCCTCACAGAGGCTGAGAAGAATTTGAGCAGACAGATTTTGTCGGGTTCCTCTCTCAGTTTATTATCATGAGAACTCAGCAATTTTGTCCAGTTACATTTCTACACCGTTGTTCATTCTTCAGATCTCTGCATAAAAATACAGTTTTCCCTGGGTGATTGGGTCTTCATTTCTGACGATTCTTATGTCACATAAAGCATTGATTAAATAAATTCATTTTTTCTCTATTAATTTGTCTTTTGTTATTGGCGTGTTAGCCATGAATCTTGAAGTGGGTGGAGGAAAAGTTATTATGCCTTTTTGGTCTTAAGGTGGTATACCATAAATGCATATAGTGTATACCATAACTACATAAAGTGCAGACTTAGAAGCCTCACCTTGGTTTCAGAATCTAGTTCTACCAAATATGATCTGCATAAGTTGGTTAGGGCTCCATGCCTTCAACAATAGATATGTCCTTCTTATAGTTCCAGAGAATGGGCATTCCAAGATCAAGATGGTGACCTATTGGGGAGGGTCTTCTTCTGACTTGCAGATGACTACCTTCCTGCTGTGTCCTTCCTTGACAGAGAAGCAACTCACTTCTTTTTCTTCTTATAAAGTTGCAAATAGCAACATGCAATCCAATGACCTTCTGTGATGGTTAGCTTTATGTATCAGCTTGACTGGACACAGGATGCTCTCATATCTGATTAAATGTTGTTTCTGGGGAATCTGTAAGGGCGATTCAGGAAGAGATTAGCATTTGAATAAAACAGATAACCACACCACGTGGCTTGAATAGAACAAAAAGGCAGAGGAAGATTGAATTTCCTCTATCTCTGCTTGATTATTTGACTTGGGACATTATTAATCTTATCTTCAGCACTCCTGGTTCTTAGGCCATCAGATTCTACACCACCAGCTACACCACCAGCTCTTCCTGGGTCTCCAGCTTACAGACTGTAGATAATAAACCTTCTGAACCTCCATAATGATGTGAGCTCAAATTTTATAACATCTATCTATCTATCTACCTACCTACCTATCTATTATCTATCATCTATCAATCAATCAATTATGTATCTCTCCTATTAGTTCTGTTTTTCTGGAGAACTCTGACTGATATACCTTCCAAGATCCCATCTCCACATACCATCACACCAGGGGTTAGGGCTTAACCAACTGAATTTGGGGGGGGGCACAATTCAGTTGACAGCATGACTCTATAAAGTTGTTCAAGTCATTCCAGTTCATCATGCTTCATTTTCCTTATTGATAAAAGAAGAAGCATTGTAGAATTTACCCCATAGGAAGGCACTAAATGAGTCAATGATTCTTAAGTTCTTTTAAACAGAGCCCAGGAACATTGCAAATGCTCTTTGAAGAATTTTTAAATAAATAAGGTGTGCACAAGACAGATGAAAGAACATGGACAAAAATTCTGAGGAGAGAGTGGCTTAAAAATTTATGAGCACAGAAAGGAATCTGATACAAAGGGAACAATGAATCAGAGTGAAAAGATGTGTGGGATGCTATGGAAGAGGTGGCTAGGGGTTAGACCAAGTCAGTCCTAGAAGGTACTGGTAAGAAAGTGTGGGTTCTGCTCTGAATGTGGTGGTAAGCCTTTTTACTTAAATACAAGTTAAAAGAATTGACTAATGTTTTTAAAAAGTTGGGAATTCTGTAAAGAAGGTACAGGAGAAAAATAGGAAGTACAGATACTGACTAAGAGGGTATTTCTGGTCCTGGCAAGGGTAATTATGTAGATGGAACAGTGCAGTGATGACAATCTAGAGAAAAATTCGTAGTCTTGTATTATATGTTGGAGGTAACGAGGTAACAGTGACAGAATTTATCAGTGATTGAATGGAGGAAGAGGGAGAGATCAGATTTTGGAACAACACCCAGATTTCTAACTTAAGCTCGTGGCTATTTAAAGAAGTGTCAGATACTCAGTTGAAAACACTGGGAGAGGAATAGATTTGTTGGATGTGTGTATGTGTGTGTGTGTGTGTGTGTGTGTGTGTGTGTGCAGAGATTAAAACTTTGCTTTTAGACCTATTAAATTTGTGTCACATATGAAACATCATAGTGGAATGTCAACTAGGTAACTGATCACATTAACTGGACTAGAGTTTGAAGGTGAGCTTGAAGTCAAAAGTAAGTCTGAGAAATTAACCATGTTTGGATGGTACTTAAGATGAATTATTGGATAAAGTCACCAAGAAAGGGCATGACAGAAAACTATTGCGATGAGGGTGTTAAAGGGGGCTTTGAACTTCTAAGGATGATCCAACATTTTTATGTTTTTCGTTTTTTTCTTTCTTTTTTTATTATAAAACATTTAAACATATTAAAGTTTGAGCATGGCTACATGGTACAGGGAACAGTCCTACACCTACTATGTGGACTCATCAATTAAAATTTTTGCCATGTTTCTCATGTACCTGCGTACCTTTGTCTATATCTACATTAATAGTGATTTTATTTACACTTATTTCTCCAAATTATTTCAAAGTTTCAGGTAGGAAACTTTATCCCTAACTCATTTAGCAGATATCCCCTGAAACTATAAACATTGTTTTACATAACTGAAATGTTTTATCACATTTAAGAAAATTGACAATTCACCAAAATGATATGATCTCTATTTAAATTTCTTCAATGTTGTAAACATCGTTTGTACATTTCAGATTGACAGCATTAAAAAAAAACAGGTGGCTGAGAAGGAGCTTTGAGGATAGAGAGGTCTGGATCATGGTAGTAAGGCAGGCAGGGAAATCTGATATCAGCCAACCCGAAAGAGAGGTGATTTTGAGAATGCTGAATTGGTAAATCCTAATGACATTCTGCAGATAGTCTTCATCGTAGAAAATCTGGGTCCAGGTTTATTTTTAAGACATTGTATGTCTTACTGATATCCTTTCAGACTAATGATTTATGATAAACAAGGGATATTCATCTCTCAATTGATTTGGTAAATAAAGATAAGAGGAGCTAAAATCCAACATGATTTGCTGAAGGACTGTAAATTGACCTTTGCCTGTTGAATTGCACTATATCATTCCATTTAGTGCTTTCTTCTGGCAACCAACCCAATTTCAGAGATTCCTCTCCTCTTTACAATTTTCACTCCCTTCATGTTCCATTAAATATGCCATTAATTTAATGTTATTTATAATCTCAGTTCTTTACTCCTCTCACCAATTAGAATGACCACATAATTTATCTCTCAAACCAGGGTAGTTTAAAAAATAGAAGAACTATCTGTGTAAACTGAACTGTTACAGACTGTTCCATTCCATGGTCCCTTTATCTATGGATAAATGGCCTTCTTCCTTTCTCTTCCCCTCCTCTCCCACTTCCTTCTTTTTAACAGATGATTATTAGGAAGAATGAAAGCACACAGATCTTTCAGGAGCTCATAGACTAAAATGCATATTACCACCACCTTTCAAAATTATAAGAACTTTTAAGTGGTTTATTCTTTTACTTTTTATTAAATTTATTATTTTTATTATTTTTTAATACTGGGGATTGAACCCAGGGGTATTCTAACACTGAGCCACATTTCCAGCCCTTTTTATTTTTTATTTTGAAATAACATCTCATTTTAGTTACTTAGGGTGTTGCTAAATTGCTGATACTGGCCTTGAACTTGTGATCTTCCTACTTCAGCCTCCTGAGTCTTTGGAATGACAGGTGTGCACCACCGCACTCAGGTAGGTGATTCTTCTATGTTTTTCTTTTACTAATATTTCTGATTTCCAAGGTTTTATTCCCTTGTAAATTTCCATTTATTACATCATTTAGAGAATTTTAAAATAATTATTTTACTTTGAATAATGTGCAAGGAGACACTAAACCTCTGACTAAAACTATGTAGATTAATGTTTACATTAAGTATATAAAATAACTGTTGCACAGTTTCACCTAACTGATGGATCATATCTGTGAAATTCAAAGAGCTTGAATGTTCTAGTAAAAAGGGGAGTGGGTTTAGCAGAAGCACAGTTATCAAACATATTTGAAGAAGTCTCATTCATGGTAAGCTATCAATAATTATTTGTTGCAGCCACATCAATGTTTATAGCAGCTCAATTCACAAGAGCTAGATTGTGGAAGCAACCTAGATTCCTTTCAATAGATGAATGGATAAAGAAACTGTGGTATTTATACACAGTGAAATATTATTCAGCCATAAAGAAAATTAAATTATGGCATTGGCAGGAAAATGGTTGGAGTTGGAGAATATTAAGTGAAATAAGTCAATCCCCCAAAACCAGAGACATAATGACTTCTCTGATAAATGGATGATGATACATAATGAGGGGGCAAGAATGGAGGAAGAAAGGATTGTATAAAGAAAAATGAGGGATGGGGAGGGGGGAAGGGGAGGGAAAGATAATAGAAGGAGACAAACATCATTACCCTATGTACACGTATGATTTCACGAATGGTGTGACTACATTGTGTACAACCAGAAAAATGAAAGAAGTACCCCATTTGTGTACAATAAATCAAAATAATTAAAAAAGAAATATAAAAAATAATTATTTATTGAAAGTACAAATATACAAATGAGTCAAGTTGCAGTGTTTTAGTTTGTTCCTAAATTGGTAAAATAGTAGGCTCAACTATCCTTTTTTAAAAAAACAGAAATCTGGAAAGGAAAAGTTGAACACAAAGATTTATTTTTTTCTTCAACCCTTTTGCTGTGATTACTGTTGTGGTTTAGATCTGGAATCATCCCTGAAGCTCATGTGCTGAAGGCTTGGTCCCCATGGCAGCTGTATTTGATGGGAAGTAATTGGATCATGAGGGCTCTCACCTCATCAATGCATTGTTTAATTTGGTTGATTAATAATTTGAATGGATTATTGGGGAGTGGGACCTAATTAGAGGAAGTAGGTCACTGGGACAGACCCCTGGGGACTTGCTCTTTTCCCTACCCTCCCTCCCTCTCTGCTTCACAGCTGCCATAGGTTAAGCAACTTTCTTCTACCCCGATCCCACGCCATAATGTTCTGCCTCAACTCAGGTCCAGAGCCAACCACAGGGAAACTTCCAAAACCACGAGTCAAAATAAACTTTTCCTCCTTTAAGTTGTCACATCAGGTATTTTGATCACAGTGATGAAAAGCTGACTAACACAATTATTATTTTTATTGGAATCAAAATCAGTGTACGATATATATTGAGAATGTCAAAAGCGTTGTATTTTGGGGTTTTCCCTAACAATGGAATTACAGATGGTTGCATTTTTATATTTGATTTTGAGACATGGTTTTAGTAAGTCAATGTAATATAGATTATTTTAAAGAAAAATTATCATTGATGAGATTTCTAAACTTATACATTGAAAAATGACCTCGAAGAACTTCAGCTTTGGAAATTATCTATTGACCTCAGCATCCACTCCTGTTATCTCCTGTGTTTTCTCCTAAACTCCTTGGACTAGCAAGTGAAATGCTACATAACCCAGGGTGTCTTGCTATTAGGGCTCTGGATATGATTTAGAGTCCACCAATAAAATACATTCACATGAGATTTAGTAGACAGAAGGAAGGCAGAGGCTGTTTTCTTGCTGCTGTGGTGGCCCCAGCAAGTCGGATGGATGTGTTTACTCTTGCTCAGCTCCACGCCCCAGTGGGAAGTTACCAGCTTGTGGATTTATAAGTACTAGAAACTCCATCAGTTTTTCCCTCCTTGGTTTCTAGCCAGGGTGGTGTAATCTCAAAGCTAGTGGTGCAGTGGTGGCTCCTTGCCTTCTCTGCTCTGCTCTTTCCAACAATTTTGTAGGCACATAATTCACATCTTATATCTTTTTTGGATTGAGATACCTAGAGAGCTTTCCATTTCCTATATTGAATATTGACTGGCACCACTTTATATTATTCGATTTTTGTCTACAACAAGATCTATTGAAGCAGGTCTCTGAGTATTTAAGTTGGTTGCAAGGTTTTTAAGTTTTAGTTTATGCCCTTATGAACTATGCTGTGAGGACCATTTCTTGTTGCTATACATTTAGCTCATGTTTGTTCTTTGAGATTCATTTGTGGATGAAAGAACCTGTCCAAGTTAAGGTATAGATAGGTAAATAGAGACACATGTCCAAATTCCTTAAGATACTCTTAGTAGGGTTTGTAGATATGAATGATTGCAACAACTTTGGATGAGAGGTGAAAAAAATTCTGTTTTAATGGTGGGGAAGAGTAAGGGAGGTCCGTGGACCACAGGAAATGGTGGCTTATTGGCATTCTACATAGGGCCAGTTAAAACCTTTAGTGAAAATAGGATGACTTCTCCTTTCTCTATGTATCTATGTCTTTAAAAATAAAGTTTTTGGGAGTACACTTTGAAAGTATTTTTTGAAAACAGAGTGGTCAATGAGAAGGAGAAAGAGAAAAATTTGAGAGGAATGGTGAATAAGGAAGGAGGAGGGTTTGAGAGGTCACAAATGAGCTCAATCAAATCTGCTTCCTGGGTTGCTTCTGAGGCAGTGGGCTGGCTGTGCGGCCTGGGTGGCTCCTCGTGCACACACGTTTCTGGCTTGTGCTCCAGCAAATCTCTTTCTGTCTTACTAAGGCTCTTACAGAGTTCACCCCAAGCCCGGGCACTGTGCTGGCCTCTGTCTTTTCAAACAGGCCTTTCGAGTAAAGCAAGAGATGGAGAAATGCCACCCCACTCCCCAATTTTCCATCCATCATCGCATTCATATACCTGAGATAAAATATAACTTAGTACAGCCTCAACTGGGCTTGAGATGGGGAATGTTCTTCTGTGAAAAACATCCTTTTATTTGTAGATACTGATGGAGTTAGACAGGAATACAATTAGAAGGCAGCAAATACCAAATTTATTTAAGTCACTGGGACACTGGGACATACCCTTGGGGACTTTATCTTGTCCCTTTCTTCCCTCTCTTTAGCTGTATTTTCATTGTCTTAAAAGATCAGAAAATTTTTTTAGGTTTTTTCTTTTTTCTTTCTTTCTTTCTTTTTTTTTTTTTTGCATTTCCAATCATAGCAATTCCTTTGGAATAATTGCTTGTGCTCTTTCTAAGGAATTTTTTTGGCTTTATGGAATGACCACTTATTACCACAATTTTCTACTCCAGATTTAAAAAATTAAACACAGCACATTGTTTTTCTTAACTCAAAGGTCAGACATTTGATCTGATTATTTCAGTAGAATTATCAGCCAATGAAATCTCTATTTTTCTATAAATATTGATTTCTCTAATTTCTTCCTCTCTAAATATATCTCAAATCTAATAACTTTTAAAATAGTCTATTAATACTATAATTGCATTTAGATGATTTTAAGATATATTTGGAAGACATAACCGATTCTCTGTCTGCTGAATGCTTTATTTCATAGACAAAATTCTTTCAATGCTCACAGAAAAAAAATTTATGAAATGTACTCCCCAAAATATAAGTGATTACAAATGTTTTTGAAAATTTGTGTGACTGAGGGAGACTCAGATTATTTTCACACATTTTCAAATATCCGGATATAGAACAGTGATTTTGTTTAGTAGATTTTTAAAAGTAATTACCAATTTAATCTGGGAAGAATCAGTAATATCCATCAACTTACCATATAATTCCAAGACTCTTTAGTTGGTATTTTTTAGTTTGTAATTTCCCATGGTGTACTCCAAAGAACAGAAGTTTTAAAGAGTGTTAGTGTCCTAAAGAGTGATAAAGAGATGCCTGTGATTAAATAAGCTTTAGGCTAAATAGAATTCACTGGGTATCCTTGCTTAAGGAAGCCTCTGAAACTTCTGTGCTCTGGTTCTCCAAGAGTTCACAGTTGTTCTCAGTTATTTGACCTCAAAGAATCCTTTTTCCCTGGAGTAATTTTGTGGACTTAACATCATATAAGACATGTTTGTGATTGGGTATATAGACCAAAAGATTAAAATGGAAAGAATGACATTTGAATTGATTTTTATTTTTTATTTTTTTGCAAAATAACAAAATGACATTATTTGTAGTCTCATTTGAACTCTTAAAGTTCAGTAGTGACCACTCATACATACTCTTCACTGACAGGCATGACGACCCACTTCCTTAAGCCTCACTAAGATTCTATATCTAACTTCCAGCAATGTGTTGCTGCCTGCATTTCTTGGTAGAGTCAATGGTGGGGAAGAAACCAATCTTCCATAACACTGGGCCCTGTTATTGATATCAGCAGATACCCTTCCTTACTGAACTAATATTCAGGAGGATGGGATATTGAGTAAAGGGGTTTTTGTGGCATGCAGACTCCCAAAATCACCTCTAAAATTTTTGTCTCAGTGTAGGAAGGGCTGTTGAGTGAGTGAGAGTGTAGAGTGGACTCTCTTTTATCACATCTTTTCATGAGCCCTAATGTTCCATAGGAAATTCTGAATACATTTTCCATTAAATTGGGGTCATTTTTCTTAACCATAGAGTCCTAGTCCAATACATCACTCTGTGTTACTTAATTGATTACAAAGTAACTCAGTAAATAGATCTTGCTACCTGGAGGATATTGTTTTCTGGAATGGGAAACCCCCCAAAGAGTAGCAAGTATAAAGGAGTGGGAGAATGAAAACCAAATTCTATTTCAAACATGTGAAGCAAGAGATGCACCAATAGATACCAAAATGGAGATGCTGAATGGGCAGTTGCACATAGGAGTTTAAAGTTGTGGTGAAATTCTGCACTGGACATAGACATTAGGGAGTTATCAGCACAAAGGTGATGTTGAAAGCATGGTATGGATGAAATCAGCTACTATTCAGTGTAAATAAGAAGAGACTCAAAGACTGATCCCCAAAGGTACATGAGTATGCAAGGATAAGAGAAGGATGTAGCAAAAAGAGGCAGAGACAGATGGCCGAGGTCTTGGAGTATAAAACCAAGAGTTTTCTTTCCTTCTGAAAGCCAGCTGGAGGCAATGCTTCTGCAATGAGGGAAAAATCATGGGGTACTTTTGGAGTCAAGTCAAGAAAGATGAAAAGTAAGAGCTACCTGCAGGTTTTACAATGTTAGAGTCTTTGGCGACCTTTCGAAAGGCAGTTTCCATAAAAGGGGTGATTTGACTGCATATTGCTTGCAAGGGACAATATCTTATTGATTGCTTTTCAGTGGAAATAAGCACACTGGCTTCAGCCAAAGATTGGCTCCTTATTTCATTAATTGCCCTTGGATCAAAGTCGCCATTTAGTCCATATAAACATTTTGTTCCAGATTTGATGATTGCATTTTAATGGACTGCAGATAAAAATCAGATCATTTTGGTGGTTACATTTTTTTTCTGCATTCGTTTGATTTAAACTTGGTTCACGTACTCAGAGGATATGCTGGATATGTGATGAAAAGCTGTGAAGTAAACATTGGAAATGAAACCCCAAGACTGAATTTTCCCTGTTTTCTCATTTTAATGAGGCCTTTTCCTGGGTACCAAGGCACCGTTTCTTCATAGAGCACTTTCTAGTTAGCATTGTGGTAACAAAGTAAACTTGATTTTATACACTCCTGTATTATTGAAATAGCTTTAATTTACATAATTCCCATTCTTTACTCTGGGAGTTGATTTAAAAACTGCAGAACAGCAGGGTCACACCTCTGCCATCACGTCCATCGCTGACTCTCTAGACGAGCCACAATTAAGGAATTAGAGTGAGTTAATTATACATCCTAATATTAAATATCTCCAGGAAAGGCGATTAGAAATGTACTAGGAAATTGTAATAGCTTTTCCTGAAACATTCAAGCTTTTTCTAATAAATATTGTAATTCAAATTTTAACTGAGCTGAGGTCACACTGAGCAGTCAGAAATAGCTTCTTAATACCATTTGTATATAATCTATATTTTTTCCTAGCTCATATTTTAGTCTGTGTGTCAAATGGAGAAAATGAGTTACATGGTCTCTCTTTTTCCTGTCTCATTTTCACTAAAACGAGACAGCCTGAGAATGAGCTAACCTTTCAAGGTCAGCAACTAACTGCCTTTGTTTCTTCATTTGTAAAACAGGCAAAGTCTCCCCTTTCTCATGTCATCTGAATGTTGGGAAGTCTGATTAGATTATTATAACCTCAGATGTGAGCGGCTTCCTTATAATAGAGGAAAGTCTGTCTTCTCTATTTGTGATTTGAACTCCATGAGGAAGTTGAGGTTATAAGCTGCATTCAGCAGTCTTCAAGAGAACTGGTATCAAGTATAACCAACTAAAAACCCAAACGCCTTCTGATATGAGCTTTTCTTCCAGCTCTTTAACATTTATCATGGTGGAGTCTTTGAGTAAACCACTAATATAGTCTCCCAGATCAAAGAAGGTATAGTACGAGGCAGCTGACTTAATGCATTATTTTCTCCTTTTCTTTGGTTAACCTAGAGATCATGAGATAATTTGTAAAATACAGTGCCTGGCAGGATAATCAAATAGGACTGATTTTGAACACATACATTTTCAACCTCAGTGATTTCAACTTTTGATGGTAAACATGTCTTTGGAGTAATGGAATTTTGTCACATCCTATCCTGTAGATGGCAATGTTGTACTTGAAAAATAAACAAGTACATGCTTGAAAGAAGTCTAGGCTTCCCAGACGCAGCAGTGCTTAATAACCAGTGAACAGGAGCGTAATGCCAATTCAAGGTATGCTGTTCAGAAAACACATTTCAGATGGAGAGTACCTACGGAATAGATAAATATCTACAAGTGTCAACATTTACATTTAAAATTGTGCATGGTTTTTAGAGAACATTTTGCTTAACTGTGTGCTTTCTTTTAAAATGGCCTTGTTTTTCTTTTAATAACGCTATATTTTAGGTCTTCTACTTAGAGTTGTCTTCATGTTACTGAAAGATAAAAAAGAATTGTCCTCACTGAAAACTACAAGCTTTTAAAATTATTTATTTATTTTACTTACACCATTCTTGAACCACTTTAGAACCAGATATACAAAGAGACCAGGGATGAGCAGAATGGCCTTCTCCATAGCGTCTCAGAACATTTTGCTTTCTCTGGGCCCTGAGTCAGACAGTGAGGTAGTCAGACAGGATTTTATTATTCTCAATCAGTGGATGCAATTTCAAAAGCAGCCAAGAGAGAGCCAGATGAGAAAGTTTTAATTAAAATATAAACCCTCAATAAGGCAGATATGCTAAATCACTTGCTTCTAAATTGAGATGAAAATTTTAAATGTATATAAAGGCATAGTACAAACTTTCAGCAGAAAAATGTAAGCTGAAAAGAATCTTAGCTTTGGAAACCTAGCATTTTGTCATTTGGACCTGAAGGTAGTTGTTTTGTTTTGTTTTGTTTTTTCCTCCCATGATCAGAGACAGAAGACAACACGATGAAACAGAATCACAATCTAGTTCTGGTTCATTTTCCCCTTTAACCATGAAATCTTTTGTAAAATTATTATTGCTTAGAATCATAATTTCTTATCAAATTTAATCCAGACAAAGAAGCCAAAATGTGCTCTTTGGTAAGAATAAAAGATTCAGAACAAAATCTGGGACTATGAAAAGAATTAGAAAATCTGATTTTAAAATTTTCCTGGCACATCAGATTGAATGAAAATGATCCTATTTAAGAATAGTCTATATTCCAGCCTAATTTTTCTTCCCTAAAACATACCTTTGGTTGCTGAATATTAAATTTAGCTGTTAGAAACTCCTAGGCATTTTCCATTTTATTGAGTGCTTGTCCTCTGGCCTTCCTTCTTTTATAGAATCACTGACAGCACAAGAGGAGGTTGTTCAGAGCCCAGATGTTGAGATCACACAGCCCCAAGGGGTTTCTTGGTTGTGCCCACCTCAGTCCAAGACTTAGTAATAAGTCGTTTGTTTTAAAACTACAAAGTAGTAAAAATATCTCCCCCATCTCTTAGGAATTTTGGCTAAGGGGTCTTCACTAAATGATGATGACTTTGAAAATTGCTCTCTAATAAATGTGCTTTTCTCTCACCATTTTTCTTCTTTTAGATAAGTAAAAATTGCATTGTAACTATCCAAGATATATTTATTGACATAAATATTGAAAGAGGGAATTAATTATTGAAAAAAGTATTTCAATGACATTGATATCAAAATTTTCTTCAACCTTCCTCTCTAGGATCAAGTACAAGACAAAGAGCAATGTCTAAAAAGTTTGTGATTAAATCAGACAAAAGAGAGGAAGCAGAGCCAAAGAAAGTCAACATACTTAAAATTTTACTATGACAGGTCAAGCGGAATCATGGACTTTTGCCTATTGAAGAGAATTTCTCATCGGGTCCAAGCTGGACTCTGAACTCTTCATTTCTGAATGGGAACCCATTCTAGTTTTGCATGATGACCAGGCCAGGAAAATAAGTAGTTCCTCAAGCGCATTCTCAACAGAAAAACTAGTAGTCTACTTATTTGTTTATTGTATGTGTTTGTTTTAAAGCAAAGAGAGTACTGAAGTTTGTTTTTCTATAGTAAGTTTATAGATTTTTACAAAATACTCAGAAAAATTGTTGAAGTATCTCAAAGGTAACATTTCAGATGATGCAAATCTTTGTAAATTAGTTTTTCACTATGAAGTGAATGCTTTAGCTAATGACCGCAAATAAACCTAATCCTCTAATGTTTGTGGTCAAGCTGAAAAGTCTGTGGTTGAAAATTGTGCTTAAAATTCTGGGAGGACATTAATTATTTTTTCTGGGCTTAATGTATTTTGTGGAACAGTCTTCCGATAAAGAATAATGCATTTGGATTGCTCATGTTGAAGGCAAAACCAGAAGGCAGGCCTTTGATTTTTAAATAAAACACTGTTTCATGAACTTGCCTGACGTCTAGGGTATATTAATTTCCATCTGTACAGAACATTGTCTCTAATATTGAGAGAAGACCTACCAGATATCTGGTGTTGTATTAAACAACTTGCATGGTTGATCTTCCTGTGGTTAACTTACCTGGTAACTCAGACACAACTAGTATCACCACCAACCCTATCTTAAAGAAGAATAGACTGCTAGAGATGTTAAATTGCTGGCTGTCAGTTTCCAGGCAGGATGTGGTGTGCTCCTGCAGTCTGGACACAGAAATAGTCTTGAGACTGGAGTCTATATAATGCTGAACCATTCACTATCTCTAGCGAACACCTTTCTTTGGAACTTTTGTCAAAACTCTAGTTTAGGCAGGCTCTTAACAAAGGTAGCATACATTTATGGTTCTTAGTCTTGGGTATATTTAATTCTCAGTTTATGATATTGATGTCTCTACTTCCATATTTTGCAGTTTGGAACATGTTATAGTTCTCCAGAGGTTACATTGCGACATAGGATGAATTTGAAATGCCTCTTGAATGATCCTTTTTACTTTAATATAGGGGGGCAAAGCAGTATTACTATTGCATGCTGTGGCATGAAATTATTTCTCATGGAAATAAGTTAAAAATGCTTGTAACTTAAAAAAAAATCTTATCATCTATTTTAACATTAGCTTAAAGGCCCCAAAAGTTACATAGCTTGAGTTTATTCCTCTGGTTCACTTTAGAATTTTTATTACTAACTCTTTAAATATTGTATCGTCAGCTTTCATATAGTCTGATAAAATAGGAAACTTTTCGTTGCATTAAAAAATAGCCTGCTGTTGAGATCTTCATTCATTACTTTATTCAAAGCCCTTGTAAAAATTCCTTGTGACAAATTTCTCTAAGATCTGAAAACTCTCCCAATAAGTTCATGGTCTACTGGATGATGAAAGATATGTAATTAATTGTGTTTTCCTTTGACCTGGACTGCTAGGAACTTAGAGCTAAAGTTTGAAATCACTATTATATTTTTCCCCAGTTGAGAGTTGGTATAATTTTTCTTCTTAGCTCTCCTGTTATATTTCTTTTAAAATCTTTTATCATGAGTTAATAGTTTTATTTTATCTATATACTTTTATTCCAAAGCTCTCCAAATCCTTTTAAAAAATTAAAAGGCTACAAAAAAGAGTGAGGAAGAGATTCATATAGAAACAAATAACATGAAGTGTACGTTTATTTTGCCAGAGCATATAGGAATAGTTTTCTTCAATAAAATTCTATTTCAGTGTATGGTTGGCTACTTCTTTCTATTAATTTTCACTGTTGGTGCATGGATATTATGATTGTATAATGACCTGCTGCAAAACAATCTTTAAAATAAAAACAAATTTTTTTAGGATCTCTTTAGATTTTGATTGATATTTGTTATTTTCGAACCATGTGTATGATGCTGAATGGAAAGGGTAAGCATTAAGTAGACATTTTAATCCTAGGAGTATTCCAAACTCCTGGTGATAGAAAGAAAGATTGAGTATTTTGTACTCTTTGTTGATTGTGAAAACCAGCATCAGTGCAGAGACAACATAGAGAATGGAATAAATTATCTGCAAACTATAAATTTAACAAGGAGTTGACATCCAGAATATATAAGGAATTCCAAAAATCAGTAGCAAACAAACAACAACAACAAAACCCAAACCAAATAACCCGATTTTAAAAATGAGCAATAGGTCTAAGCAGACATATTTTAGAAGAAAGACAAATTGTCAACTGGTATATGAAAAAATGCTCAGTATCACTAGTCATCAGGAAGAGGCAAATCAAATGATGTTATATGCATGTGTGAATATGGTACAGTGAAACCCGCCATTGTGTGTAATTAATATGTCTCACCACGACCAAAACCCCACAGTGATATATTACCTCATCCCAGGAAAAATGACTATTAACAGAAAGACAAAAGATAACAAATGTTGCCCAGGCTGTGGGGAAATAAGGACCCTTGCACACTGTTTCTGGAAATGTTAATGTTTTTTCTCTTAAGAAAAATATATCCACAGCGCAAGGATGTAATCTTTCTATTTGTTTTCCTTAATTAAAATTTGTATTTTCCCACTCAAGTTATGGAATATGTGATATTTTTATAACATTATGCAAATTTTCTCCTCATAACTTTGTGAGGTAAAGGGCAATTCTTTACATTTTGAGCTCCTCATAATTTAAAGTTATAATTTCCATTTATTTATTTATATGTATTTTTTTTAATGTATAACCACATCTTATTGATGTGGTTATACAAACTCTTAATGATGGTAATTTCCCACCTATTGCTCAGCTTGTGAAAGCATACATTGTTGAGGAAAAAGTAAGTAAAGTAAATGTTTAAGTACTTACACAAAGTAAGTAATTAAAAAATGTGCAATAGAGGCCAGTTCTTAAAGAATCATGGTATTGGGGGGTCTTTAAAACAAGTTGGCATTTATCTGTGTCATCAGTGCTTCATGAAATTCTGACTCATTTCATTAGTGGAAATATTTATCCAGAAAGTCAATAAAGAGTGCTGAGAGCATTTGTGAAATGCCATTGACTTTTGCAATTGCAAGAAATCCATCTCCCTAAACATGAATTGTGCTATGTCTGTGTGTCTTCCAATAAACATCTTCCCATCAAATAATTTCAATGTCAGTAAATAGAATGGAACATGAAAATCCCTTGTGTCTATTCTTCCTTCCAGAACAAAAACTCTGACCTTGCCACATTTGTAGAAAGTTAATACACCTGGAAAAATTCAATACAGCTCTTTTGGCTAGGACTATAGCTTTAGTTTACATTTTGTAGACTATTGCAAAGGTAATTTGACATCTTTATTTAAAGAAAAAGCACATTATATTAATAATTGCAGGAACACGTGTGAATGAAGTAATCTTTTTCAATCCAATTCTTATGCTTTTATGGAATGCCTATTTTGTCTTTAATGACTCAGAACCATTTTCCTCTTCCTGGAGACGATATTATGCTTTTGTTAAATTGTGATTTCTCCCCCTCAGTTGTCCCTTCCTCTCCTAAGTGCCAGAAATGTCCTGAAAAGAGAAAATAGAGAACATAGATGCCATTTTCTCAGACTATACTGTCTAGAGCACCATTGTCACATGAGTTTTTGTTGTCATCGTTACTTGGAACAATATTCTTTGAACTTTATTATAAATTTATTCCTTTCAGTGCATTTGGAAATTTGGGGATATTTTCTTGAATGGAGAGGGGATGTGAAGTTACAAAAGAATCTGGATTTTTCTCATTACCTTAAAGTGGAGAAGCAGGTCTGATGGTCAGAGGAGTGAAAGCTTCAAAGGAACATTGGTTTGTTGTAAAAAATGATTTTGGACTTGACTGTCTTGGTATTTCCAGCCCTGGGGAAATGTTTAAGTAAAGGGAATTCAATTATTTGGTTGGTGACATTGAACGTTGCTCTCTTGTGTCTAGAAGACACTCTCACAAATTCATGTTAGCAAGAATTCTGCTTCTCTCTCACAGATCAGCTTGAATTTTACCCCAATGTGACATTTCTTAGATAGACATCCTTCCTACCCATGTGGTCTCTGTGCCATGTGGTCTCTGGGATCCTACAGCTGGTATGACTCTCCACTGTTATTGTTAGTGCCACTTGTTCATACTTGACACTAGACTGAAGGGATTTGAGAGTAGGGACCATGGTTTGTATGGCTGTGTATCTGTATTATCCAGTTCAGTTCTGGAAACAGCAAAGTTGAATACAGTAATGAAAAAGTTTGGATCCTTTCACATATTGAACTTGGAAAGATATTTGCAGGGAATCTATTCGTAGTGTTCTAGTGTTTGGGTTTTAGTTTTCATACCTTCTCTAAACTCATAGGGAGTATCTTGTTACATGGTTGAATATATATGTGTAGTTGCTCTGAAAGAAATAATTGATCTTATAATCCCTTATGGATTATGAATGTATGTTTCAGGATCACAGGAAAGAGTTCGTCATTATTGTTGAAAAATCATTGAATGACAATTTCTACTTCTATTTTATTTCTTGTGCTATCAAATAGTTCTGTCATAGTAATATTTATTTCCTTCACTGTTGCCACTGAGATTTTA
This sequence comes from Glaucomys volans, assembly GCA_020662805.1. NCBI lineage: Eukaryota > Metazoa > Chordata > Mammalia > Rodentia > Sciuridae > Glaucomys > Glaucomys volans. The sequence goes on from JAJEJO010047320.1 coordinate 44,630, forward strand.
GGTAACAGCCTAACAATCAATTGAGCTAAAATGAAAAGACAGGAACTGCCAAGTGTGGTTGAAGATGGGGGAGCAACTGGAGCACTTCAGCACTGTTGATAGGAGTGTAAATTGATCAAAAGTATTTTGGAGACCTGTTTGTATCTCCAAAGCTGAATATATGCTGCCCTATTGTCCATCTGTGCCACTCTTGTACATATAACATGTAGAAATGAACACATGTATTCATCAAAATATGTATACAAGAATGTTTAGAGCAGTCCTTGAGACTGCTCCAATTGGAAATAAACTAAACATCCTCACCGACAGAGTGGATGATTCTTGAGCATAAATATGGCTATTTGCCTATACAGTAATTATGATGAATGAATGGCAGCTATAAGTCACAACATGGATGAATCTCACACATGCAGCAATAATACTGCTGAGAGAAGATTCCAGATCTGAATGGGTGCCTATTGTATGATTGCACCTATATAAGTTTCTAACACTGACAAAACTAATCTGTGCTGTTGGAGGTCAGGAGAAGAGCTATGCTTGGGAATGGGAGAAAATAGTGAGAGGACAAGGGACTGTTTGAAGATTGTCAATATTGTTTCTCAGTCTCCAAGTATATTCAATCCGTGAAAAGATTTTGAATTAAACAACTATGATCTGCGCATTTCTCTGTATGTTTATCAAATCTCATTAAAAACTAAAAATGAAATTGGGATAGAAAATTAAAATCATAATTTAATAATCATAGACACCTTGAATGGATATTTTATCTTGAATAAATATTTCAACCTGCTACTCTTATACTGGATGTGTACAATTTGGCTCTGTTATTATCATGAGATTTCCTGCACCTCTAGGGCTTTTGGTATCCCAGCCTTTTAACTGACAAATATATGTAGGAAAAAAACCCTTGGGTAGTAGAGATACAGTTTTCTTCCTTCCTCCAAGAAATGTTAAATAAAAAAGAGTTGGGCATGTATCTGATAGTACTCTGAAATAACTTCTGGTCTTTGGACACAAGATTTCTTCAAAAAATCTTCTAGTTGTTGCATGAGTGATCTATTCAGGCCAGTTTCATAAAATGGCTCAAACATTGGTGATTCTTTAACAAGTAAAATCATTGAGCCTTGGCACATTATTCATTGATTTGCAATTTTTTGAGGATGTGCATATTACTTGTGGAATTTTCTTTTTTAAAATTAAAAGTAGTTAAATAGAGCAAATCCATGTTATGCCCTGCCCCCAACTCAAATCTCTGTGTTCGTACGTTATGGAAATATAGTAGCTTAGAAAATTGTCAAAGTTCTAAACAATTGACCACTGGTAGAGAAATTTACAATATTTGTACATACTCATTAGCTACCCCAAAATGTAATAAATCTGTTATTTCTTTGTGTGTCAAGATCCAAGGGAAAAGTGCTTTCATTTGTCAGGCAGGGGCAGAGAACAATAATATAGAACAATTAGGAGTGATCAAACACAGATGGTTTCTAACTATGTGAAGACTCAAACAGCTACTTTTGACAAAGGACATAAAGGATGCCAGGGAAATTGATGAAAGGGGTGATGTGAAAAATGGCAATACAGTATTTGTAGCTTAGATTGGCCTTTGAGAGGTGCCATATTGCATAGTATTAATTTTGAAAGGTCATTTATGCAGAGTTAATTGCTTCTCTTAAATTGCACGGTCAACAAGGATTGTTCAAATGCTTGGTGGACTTTGGGGCTCAGGACTAAAAAAATTTAGTCCTCCTCAACTAGACCTCATAGACAAGGGCCAAAAATGCTTCTAAGTACTGCATAGACAATAGCAGACAGAAAAACAGTCTAATAAAGGACTAGATAAATATTGGCAGAGGATGTTAGATAGAAATACCTTACTTTATGGTGGTTAATAAGAAGAGAAAAGAGAAACAAAAATTTCACTTATGGACTCGGACTTCTGCACAAAGTATTATGTTAGTTAAACATAGTATTGGATCAGTTTTTATAAAAAAAACTTTCTTTGATTCAAGTTAACTTGTTGGAACTATTATATTGATTACTGCTATTTTAATGATATGAACCTTGACTGAGAGGTACATATTCAGTCTTGTTATTAATTAATAATGCAGCAATTTATTTATTTTCCTCTATATTAGTGGCAATAAGGATGCCTCATATACATTAAGTATGTGTGCCTGTGAATAAAAATTCTGAGTGATGGCACTATGGGAATTTCCAAAATTAGTTCTTAGAAAAATGTGGGCTGACTAAAATCCATTTTCCATTATCTGAGATAATGAGGATTTGGTATATCATGAAAATGAAGTTTATGTTTTAGTCTATGGTTTCATCCTCTTTATGAAGAAATTTTTACTAAGGGTCTAACAAGTGACTGATGTAGTTGACTCATCTCCTTCTTTAGACTCTCTAATGAGCAATTAAATAGCCTGAAGCAGAACAATGAAAAGGTCTAGAAAATCCACACACTAAGTAATCGGTTTTTGAAAAATGGAGAGTTAATCGTACTTAGCTCTGTTGTTAGTCAAGAATTCTCTAAGAGACTTTCTCAGAATGACTCTGAAACAAGGGATGCCCATTAGCAGGGTGATTCTCAGGAATGGTGCCATTAACCCAGTCATAATTTACCAACATCTTTTCAAATACTGTTTCAATGAAGGTATGAAGAAGGCATGCAGTCATGTACAGTGTGCCATTTGAGAGAATGTGGTGAAGTTCTGATATTCCAAGCTAGCTTTCTATTCAGTTCTAACAGTCATCAGGATTAATGAGTTCTTTCATTGGTTGATAATCCTCAGAATTTCTTTCCTTTCTTTCTCTTTTCTACTCTCCATTTTTTCATCATTTCCCTCCCTTCCTCAATACACAGTAAATGAGTGCTTATTGTATGTCATGCACTGTGCCAGGGTATGGAAATATGAAGATAAACAAAGACAAATCTTTGATCTGAGTACTATCTTCCAGATACTTCCAGAAATAGATATATAATTGCAAAGGGGTATAACAACTTCAAAGAGAGAGAGAGAGAGAGAGAGAGAGAGAGAGAGAGAGAGAGAGCTGTCACTATAGTTTGGATCTGGAATGTTCCCTAGAAACCTACATGTTAAAAACTTGGTCCCCTGGGTGGCCCTTCGTGGAGGTGGTAGAGTCTTTAAGAGGTAGAGCCTGGTGGGAAGTCCTTAGGTCACTGGAGGTGTGTATTTGAAAGAGATCCTGGAGCCCCAGCCCCTTCTTCTTTCTTTCTTTTGTGCTTCCTGGCCATGAGGTGAGGGGATTCACCGCAGACCAAAGAAATGGGACCAACTGATTATGGATTGGAAACCTACAAAGCTGTGAGCAAAAAAACCTTCTTTATAAGTCATAAGTTCGATGTTCCTGTAGTATAAATACAGGGTAAAGGTGTAGTGAAAGATGAGGTTGGAAAATGAACTAAGAGCCTATGATTAATGAAATAATTTTTCTTATAAATTTCAGGAACTTACTGAAGGTTTTTTTAGCAGGGTAGGAACATGATCACCTTTGAATTTCAGAGTAGCACTTTGGCAGGATGGTGGAGACTTGGATCAACAGCTGTAATGTGGTTGAGAAACGGATGCAAATAGTGCAGGTTCTGAAAAACTGACATAGAGCCACAATTGTAGGGGCCCAGAGTTGGTGATGGCTTCAGCGCATAATTAGGAGGTCAAGTGAAAGGTACATGATGCTATAGGAGGGCAGTCTAAATACACTGTTGATTGAGGTGTGCACATGCTGAGTTCAAGTTGCATTATGGATGAACCAGTAGAATAGTCAAGCAGAGAAGCAGTTTGAAGGGAGTCATCTGTGCAGAAAGTATACATTTGAGAATATGGAGCATTTGTATTTCAGTTGAAATTGTGTTACTGGGTGAAATTTTCCAGGGGATGAGAGACTGTGGTGATGAGAGACATGAGTCTAGAATTCTCTCTCAAAACCAAAATTCAAAGGTCAGCTAGAGGAAGAATTACACAAAGGGAGCAGAGGTTAGGCACAATGGAGTAAGGAAAAGGACATTTGGACACTTGTTATTTTTTAAAGTCCAAGAGAATTGGACAATAAAGGAATGGGGAATTTCAAAGACAGCATATTGTGTGATCCCATACTGCAGAAAGTCCTTAGTTGTTTATAAGGGATCAATAACAAGGATTCTTAGCAAGTTGTATTCTGCTCCATTACAACAACCCCAAGAAGTTCTGGAAGAATGTCAGAAAAGCAAGGTGAGACCACAACATTCCCAAGCAATGCAGTTTATTTCCAACTGGAGTATTGGGCTCAAACTGCAGCGTAAAGAGGGCAACTTAGGCAGGCTTGTTCACACAAACTAAAGGGCCTTGCAGGCTCTTTTATTTCAAATAGGCAGAATACAGGGTGATGTTTTTGTTTGCTTTTTCAATTTTTGAGGCTCACACCCAATCTCATTTCATATTTTGTTATTCAGATGATGAAGACACGTGCATCTAAGGAAGAAATTCAGATCAAGAGAAAGGAGGAAAATTTTGAATTCTTCCCAAGACTTAGGACTTCCGAAGGCCCATTGCTAGTTTCCTAGATGAAAGCATAAACTGTGACAAGTACAGATATTATTTTATTTTAATTCATTAATTTATGAAAGAGGGCTCAAACTCAATCTAATTTCTAAGAAAAAAAGTCCAGAATCTACCATGACTTGTTATGTTTCTATGTTCCAAATAAATGTCCTAGATCTAGACTGACCTAGCCAGAAGGCTCCCCTAGAGAGTGCTGTCTTTCCAATATTCTATAAGGAAAATCTCTAAAATAAATTCATTGGACTTTGTAATGAGAAAGCACTGATGTTCTTCAGAGTAGTGTTTTTATAGAGTGGAGTTGATGGAAGCCAGATTGCAATGGTTAAGAAGTGGATAGAGGCTGAGAAAGTAAGGAGAGTGTTGGCTGCATTTTTAAGAAGTCTGGATAGAAATGGAGGAAAGAAATGCAATAACACATTGGCTATGACTGGAGGAAAAGGGCATTTTTAAATTGTACTTTAAAAATGAGAGAATTTGTGTTATGAATTAAAGACTTGGAACAAGTACAAAAGGAAAGAAGGACATTTTAGGAAGATTCACAAGTCATACAACAAGGTTCTAAAGTACATAGTTGCAGTTGGGAATTAAGGATACAGAGGCCATATTCTTTTTTACTTATTTATTTTTTTGGTACTGGGGATTGAACCCAGGGGATCCTAATGACTGAGTCACATTCCAGCCCTTTTTATTTTTCATTTTGAGACAGGGTCTCACTGAGTTGCTGAGGCTGGCTTTAAACTTGTGATCCTTCTACCTCAGCCTCCCTAAATGCTGGAATTAGAGGCATATGCCACCATGTCTGGCCAGAGGCCATTTCTGATTTTCCATTTCCTTGTAAAACAGAATACATTTATGCATCTTTTGAAGGCATGCGTAACTACATAATTGGTTTTAGTCAACAAAATGTGAGCAGAAGTGACATAAATCACCACCTCTGTGTGATCTGCCATGTTCTCCGCCCACAGCCAGGATGCTTTATGAAGGTTCAGGTGATGAAGTCACAGGAGTTTGAGTCTCTTAGCAAGAATGCCATGAAGTAAAGCTCCAGGCTGATCAACTAACATCTATAAACTGAATCTAATGTCTGAAAAAATGGCTGACTGCACCATGATTCTTATGACATAAATGCCTCTGCCTTTACCTTTCATGACATTTATAAAAAATTTGGAAAAGAATTGGAGGAAAGAAACAGAGTGAGAGGGATCATGATTAGAGGTGAAGAGTGACATGTAGCATGAGCAAGAACAAACCTTGGTTGTTTTAGACTTTTAACATTATGTTTATTTAAACAGTATAGTATTGGCACCAAAAGAGACATGAAGATCAATGAAGCAGAATAGAAGACATAGAGACACACCTACATAAATACAGTTATCCTAGACAAAGCACCATAAATGTACGTTGGAGAAAAAAATAGCCTCTTCAACAAATGGTGCTGGAAAACTGGAAGTCCACATGTAATAGAATGAAATTGGACCCCTATATGTCACCCTGAACAATCTCAACTCTTACGTGGATCAAGGACCTAGGCATTAGACCAGAGATCCTACACTTACTGGAAGAAAAAGTAGGCCCAACTCTCCAACATGTCAGCTTGAGAACCGAATTCCTTAGCAAGATTCCTAAAACACAAGAAGTAAAATTAAGAATCAATAAATGGGATGGTATCAAACTGAAAAGCTTCTTCACAGCAAAAGAAATAATCAAGAATGTGTACAGAGATCCTACAGATTGAGAGAAAATCTTCACCACCAGTACCTCAGATAAGGCATTAATTTCCAGGATGTACAAAGAACTAAAAAAACTTAATGCTAGAAAAATAAATAACCCAATCAATAAATGGGCAACAGAACTGAATAAACTATAGAAGAAGAAATACAAATGGTCAAAATATATGTGAAAAAATGTCCAACATCTCTATAAATTAGTGAAATGCAAATTAAAACTACACTGAGATTCCATCTCACTCCAGTCAGAATGACAGTTATCAAGAATATAATTAATAATAAATGTTGGTGAGGATGTGGGGAGAAAGGTGCTCTCATATATTGTTGATGGGACTGCAAATTGGTGCAACCACTCTGGAAAGCAGTATGGATATTCCTTAGGAAACTTGGAATGGAACCACCATTTGACCCAGTTATCCCACTCCTTGGTCTATACCCAAAGGACTTAAAAACAGCATACATATCCATGTTTATAGCAGTGCAAGTCACAATAGCTAAGCTATGGAAACGACCTGGAACAAATGAATGGAGAAAGAAAATGTTGTATATATATAAACAATGGAAGATCATTCAGCCACAAAAAAGAATGGAATTATGGCATTTGCTGGTAAATGGATGGAAGTGGAGAATATCATGCTAAATGAAATAAGCCAATTCCCCCAAAACCAAAGGCCAAATGTTCTCTCTAATTTGCGGATGCTAACCCCAAACAAGGAAGGATGGGGAGGGGAATAATAGAAATCTATTGGATTAGACCAAGGGTAATGAAGTGAAGGGAGGAAGGAGGGAAATAGGAAAGACCGTATAATTAATCAGACATTACTTTCCTAGTCTTGTATTTGAATACATGACCAGGGTAATTATACATTATGTATTACATAAAAGTGGGAACATAAATAGAATTGATTATACTCTATGTGTGTATATTCTGCCAAAATACATTCTACAATCATATATAATTAAAAATAAAAAATAAAGAAAACAATTGTTGTTTACTATAGCATAATCCATCCTTCTTTGACTGACATATTAGACATCATAACTTATTCATCTTCAAATACTATTACCTTTTCAGATCTCTCTTGACATCAAGGCAAGCAAAATTTGCACCTCTAATCCACAATCCACATAAAAAGGAAAATCCTGTGCTTCCTTTTTAGGTATGTTCAAGTTGATGTCTGCTGAAGGGATGAATGTGTTTATGTGTGTGTGTGTATTTCTTTTGTTTTACACAGTAAAACAAAAACTTCCTATGCACATATTTTACCTAATATTTTGTCTTAAAAACATTATGTTGATGTTTGCAGTATGGACTCAACTTACTAAACCAATTTTACATTAACAAACCTTGATGGTAATTTAAATCTCTGCTAATATGAACATTATTGCAAAAATGTTCTTTTAACTTGCCCTTTTATATAAAATAGAATACATTGGATAAGTTATTTTAGGTGGAATTTCCAAATCAAATGTATGTGCATTTAAAATTTTAATGGGTACTAAATTCCATGCCATAAAAGGAGTGCCTTGTATAGAATATTTGTTTTCACCAATATTGCTGACATAATATATTATCAAATATAGTTTTACTTTTTATTTGGTACTGGGGACTTAATGCAGGGTGCTTTACAATGGAGGCATATCCCCAACCCTTTTTGTTTTTAGTTTTGGGACAGGGTCTCACTAAGTTGCTAGCGCCTCATTAAGTTGTTGAGGCTGGCCTCAAACTAGTGATCCTCCTGCCTCAGCCTTCTAAATTGTTGCATTTACAAGGGTGTGCCACAGCACCTGGCTATCAATTTACTTTTAAAAACCTGATGAGTTTACAATAGGTGTAATATGATTCTTGTTATAGTATAGTTGGCATTTCTTCTATCACTGAAGTTAAATATCTCTCAGTGTAATTAAGTTTCTTATGCACTATTTTCCTGTGAGCTGTCTGGTCATAGCTTTTCTCCTTTTTTTAGGTGATATTTGTCTTTTTCTTACAACTTGAAATACATTCCTATATATGAAGGAACTCAGTCCTACATTAAAAAATTTCAAAATATTTTTTTCTAAATATTATTTTTGTTTCTGCTTCACTTAATTTAAGATCATTTTTGTTCTATAGAAGTGTCAATTTTTTTAATGCATTCAAATTTTCACTATTGTTTTGTGTGCATTGCAATTAACTTCCCAATTTTCAGTTTATAAAGATGAGATTATTATTTTCTTCTAGCATGTCTATGATTTCATTTGTATATTTCTTTTTTTTTTTTTTTTGTACTGGGGATTGAACCCAAGGGTACTCCACCACTGAGACACATCCCCAGCCCTATTTTGTATTTTATTTTAGAGATCGGGTCTCACTGAGACCTCGATAAATTGCTGAGGCTGGCTTTGAACTCATGATCCTCCTGCCTCAGCCTCCCAAGTGCTGGGATTATAGGCGTGTGCCACCGAGCCCAGCTCTCATTTTTATATTTCATTCATTAATCTTTGTGGAATTTTATTAGCATTTGGTATAAGTGAAGAGATAAAGCTCTAACTTTAGGTTGATTTTTTTCTTTCATTGGTAAACCAACATGTAGTCTACATAAAATATTATCAGATTAATCAGATTAATATTACTTTAATTGATTTACCATTTGGAGAAAATTATGACCATTATATCTTTTAGACAGAGGTTATTTGAAATAGTCAAGTGAGAACTTAATTTAACTTTTACTTTTCATTAGTTACTAATAAAAGCACTAACTTGACTCCAGAGAATGAATTTTGCTAATTGTAGTTCTCTATTAATAGATATTTAAAGATATTTTTCCTTGGTGGTTCATTTTCTCCTGGATGAGTTGTTATCAATATAAAAGTTATTCTATGATCTTAATCAAAGATATCTCAAAAACTTGAGAAAGTGAAAATTGAAACTATGTTAAAAAATTGTCAGGAGGTACTCCTATGCTGGTAATCAGTGACATCATGTGACCCTTTTGTTAAGGCAAGTAAGAGAATTAATTATGAACATAGTCTCAGTGAGGACACAGAGCAATTCATAATATACAGTCTTTTGTCACTTACTGATACTAGACTGTCCTAGAATTTTAAAAAATAAATGTTATTTTAGATCAGTTTTAGAATTACAGAATCATTATAGGAAGAATATAGGAAATTTATTCACTAAAATCCATTTTTTATTCAGATTTCCTCAGTTTTCCCTAGTATCTTTGTTCTGTTCCAGGATCCCACCCAGGTATCGTGTTACATTTCATTATCATGAATCCTTAACTCATGGCTTTGACAATTTCCCATTATTTCCTTTGTTTTGCTGTCCTTGAAAGTTTGAAGAGTATTGATAAGGTCCTCTGTAGAATATCCCATGACTGGAATTTGTCTAAGTCTTTGTTCATAATGTGAAGTACCTTTCTCATGACATCACATCAATATGACTTATCACTGTTGGTGTTGACCTTGCTCACCTAACTTAGAACAATGTTTAACAATTTTGTCTAGTAAAATTACTCTTCTTCATTTTCACACAATACCCTTTTGAAAGAAGTTAGCATGTGTTACACATACTTAGGAGTGGGAAGTTATGGTCAACTTCCTTAAGGGTGGAATGTCTATAGAAATCATTTGGAATTCCTCTGAACAGATTTATTAATTCCTATTGTTTTATTCAAAACTTTGATTTATATCCATTTATATATTCATGCATACTATTTTTTATTATAGGTTATAATTCTCTATGATTTTATTTTATTGCTCAAATTATTTCCCTTAAGAGGCATAATTTAATTTATACCCATTATTTGATGAATTGATAGATTTTTTTTATTGTTGAACAATATTAAATTTTGTGAATGTTGTACATTTTATTCATTTGCTAACTAAAGACATCTTGGTTCCTTCCACATTTTGGTGATTATGAATAAAACTTCCATAATAATTTATGCATAGGTTATTGTGTAGACATAAGATTTCAAATCAGTTGAGTAAATACTGAGACAAGCAATTGCTGAATCACATGGTAAGACTACAGTGTTGAAAGAAGTCTCAAGCTATCTTTCCAAGCAGCTGTGCCATTTTGCATTCTAAATGGCCATGGTTGAGAGTTCCTTGTTGGGCATCCTCACAAGCAATTGGTGTTATCAGTTCAAATTTTAGTCATTCTAGTAAGTAGAAGAGTGGCATCTAATTTTTATTTTAATTTACATTTCTCTGATCACAAATTATCTTTTTTATGTTTATTTACCCTCTGAATATCTTCTTTGGTTAGGTTAGAAATAAAATCTTCTGATCATTTAAAAAATAGGATTGTTTTCTCTTTGTTGCAAGTTCTTTGCATATTTGGAATATAAGTCCTATATCAGATATGAGTTTTGCAAAAGTTTCTCTAAATTGGTGGCTTCTCTTTTCATTCTCTTAATAGTGTATATCATAGAGATGATTTTAATTTTAATAGTGTCCAAGTTACCAATTTTTCTTTTCATGGGTCATATAATGGTGTTATATTTAAAAATTTGTTACTAAATCCCAGGTCATGTGGATTTTTCTGTTATGTTTATTTCAAGAAATTTTAAAGGGTTTTAATTTTACTGTGTGGTCTATGATCCATTTTGATCTGATTTTTGTGAAAGGTGCAAGTCTGTGCCTGGATTTAGTTTCTGGCATGTGAATGTTCAGTTGTTCCAGAACCCTTTTTTAAAAAAGACTACCCTTTCTCTACTAAATCACATTTGTTCCCTTTGGCAAAAATCATCGGCTCTTTTTGTGTGGGTGTTTCTGGGCTCTCTATTCTGCTCCGTTGAACCATGTGTCTTGTCTTTTCCCCAAATCACAGACTTGATTGCTATAGCCTCATATAAGCCTTGAAATTGATAGTGTGAGTCCTCTAGGTTGGATCTACTTTTTCAGGGTTGTGTTGACTATACTATATCTTTTGATTTTTCATAAAAACTTTAGAATCAGTTTGTTCATTTCTACATAATAGCTTACTTGGTTTCTAATTGGGATTGCATTGAATCTATAGATCAAGTTGGGATAGATTGACATCTTCATAATTCTGGATCTTCTTGTTCCTAAATGTGGAATACCTTTCTGTTTATTTAGGTTTTCTTTGAATTATTTTATCAAAGGTTTTCAATTTTGTATTTATAGATTTTATTTTATTAAATTTACACTTGTTTCCTTTTGGAGGGTGTTAACATGATGATACTATTTTTTTAAAATTTAAATCGCAAACTATTCATTGCTGGTGTGTTAGAGTAATGACCCCAAAGATGCCCACATTCTGATGCCTAAAACCTGTGACTACTAATCCTTACATTGAAGAATGTGGATGTGATTAAGGATCTCAAGATGGAGAGATTATTTTGCATATGTTTCAGTGTCTTAGGGTCCTTATTAGAGAGAGGTAGATGAGTCAGGATCCAAAAGGGAGATGTGACTTGGGAAGGAGATGCTTGAGAATCAGGGAAATGTTTGATCATATTATGCTGCTTGTTTTGAAGATGGGTTAAGTTACCATGAGCCAAATAATGCAAATGGCCTTTTGAAGCTAGAAAAGAAAAGATTCCCCATTAAAGTCTCCAGAAAAAATAGTCTTGCTGACAATGAGGCTTTATCTCATTAAAGATATTTCATGCACAGAACTCTAAAACTGTGAGAAAATACATTCATGTTGTTTTAAGCCACTAAATTTGTGGTAATTTGTCACAGGAGCAATAGGAAAAGAATACAGTGGTATATAGGAAAGCACTGGTCCTTTCCCAGATTAACCTTATTATTCTGTGTCATTGCTATACTCTCTTACTAGCTCCAGGAATATGTGTTGTTTTTGTTGTTGATTCTCTGGATTTCCAATAAAGACAATCATCATCTGTGAATAAGAAGTTTTAATTCTTCCGTTCCACTTGGTGTATGTCTTAGCCTGTTGAGGAAGTCATAACGAGAAAACATAAACCTGGCAGCTTATCAACAAGAGAAATGTATTTCTTACAGTCTGGAGTCTGGGAAGTTGGAGATCCAAGCCTGGCAGGCGAGGGACTGCCTCCTCATAGTCAGTCTTTTCTTTCTAGCTTCACCAGGTGCAAGGGCGAGAAGGACAATAATCCTGTCAATTAGGGCTTTACTCCTATGACCTAATGATCTCCCAGAGTTCCCATATCCCAATAACTTGGGGTGAGGATTTCAACATGAGGATTTTGGGGGAGATATAAATATTCAGGCCATGGTAGTATACATTTCTTTCTTTCCTGTTGAACTAGCTAAAAAGCACGGTATGATGTTAGATGGGAGTATTAAGACAGGACATACTTGCCTTGCTCCTGAGCTTAGAGAGAAACTCGAACCATTAAGTATGATGCTAGCTCTAGGTTATTTTGTAAATGCTATTTATAAAATTGAGGGTGTTTCTCCTCTGCTTCTATTTTGCCCCAAAAAATTTTTTTAAATCATGGATTGATGCTAGCGTTTGTGAAATGATTTTCTATGTCAATTGAGGGGATTCTATGATTTTTCTTCTTTCTTTGTTGTTATGGTGGACTACATTGATAGATTTTTAAATTCAGAATCAGTCTTTGCTACCTGGAATGTATCCCACTTAATCTTGGTATATAATTATTTATTTTTATACCATGTTGGATTGAATTTGCCGTTTTTGTTGAATCTATTTGCATCCATTTTCCTAATGATATTGTTGTAAAGTTTCTTTTCTTTGAATGTCTTTATCTAGTTTTGGTGCCAGTACAATGCTGGCTTCATGGAATGAATTAGTCCTTCTTTCTTCTGCTTTTTTATTCTGGGAGAGATTTTGGAGAATTGGCACCATTTCTTCCTTGAATGTTTGGTAGAATTCACTGATGAAATAATCTGGGCCTGGTGCTTTCAGTTTTAAAGAGTGATTTTTTTATTTTATCAGTCTGTTTAAACTGCCTGAAAAATTGCCACAGACTGAATGACTTTGACAGTAGTTACTTATATTCTCACAGTTCTGGAGGCTGAAAGTCTGAGGTCAGGTTACCAGTGTGGCTGGGTTTCTGGTAAGGGTTCTTCTCCTGGCTTACAAATGCCTTCATGCGGTATCCTCATATTGAGTGGGAGGAGGGGGGGAGAGGGAGACAGAGATGGAGGGGGTGGGGAGGGGGAGAGAGAGAGAGAGAAGAGAGGATAAAAAAGAGTTTAAATGTCTCTTACAAGGCACCTGGCCTCAGAAGAGGGGGTCAGTTCCATGAGCTCATCTAACTCTAGTTTCCTCCCAAAGGCTCCATTTCAAATACCATTACATTGGGGACCTCAACATTTGAATTCAGTGGGGTGAGGAAGGAGGAAAACACATTCAGCCAGCAATAATTGATTTAATTTTATTAACAGATATAGGACTAATGTTATCTATTTCTTCTTAAATCAGTTTTAAAAACATGTATCTTTCAAGAATTATTTCAGCCTGATGTGGAGGCACATCCCTGTAATCCCAGCACTTGGGAGGATGAAGTAGGAGGATCACAAGTCAAAGCCAGCCTCAGCAACTGAGTGAGGCCCTAAGCAATGTCGCAAGTCCCAGTTTCAAAAAAGGGGAGGCGGCGCTGAGGATGTGGCTCAGTAGTTAAGAGGTCTTGGGTTCAATTCCTGGCACCAAGAAAAGAAGCTATTTCATCTCAATTATCAGTTTCTGAACCTATAGCTATTCATAATGTTTATCAATTATCCTTTTGACATCCACAAACAGTAGAGAAGATCCTTAATTCATTTCTGAATTTCCTGTTTTTTTTTTTTTTTCTGACTGAATTGGCAAGAAGTTCATAAATTTTATTAATGATTAAAAAACACCAGCTTTCATTTTCATTAATTTTCACTATTATTTTCCTATTGTTAATCTTATCAATCTGTTCTATTATCATTCTCTCCTCTCTGGTTTTCTCAGGTGGAAGGATAGGTTTGTGACTTTGCATCATTTTTCCATTTTCACTTAATGCCACAGTTTTTTTTAAGTATTGCTTTTACTCAACCCTACAAATTCTGATAAGTTGTATTTTGATTGTCCTTGAATTCAAATATTGTCTTGTGTGCTATTTGTAAGTCTTTGATTTCTACATATTTGATTATTTTCCCAGACACATTTCTTTCTGTTATTGATTTCTAGTTTGAATTCTGTTGCAGTCCAATACATACTTTGATTTCTGTATTTTTAAATTTGTTAATCTGTTTTATTTTAAGAAGAATGTGCTTTCTGCTTTTATCAGATGGAGTATTACAAAATGTCACCTAGAAAAAAATGATTGATATTGCCATAATGAAGGAGAGGTGTTTAAGTTGCTGGTTGTAATAGTGGGTTTGTCTTGCTTGCCTTGAAGTTCTATCAGATTTTGCCTCACAAATTTTGACGTTTCATTTTAAGTTCTCTACATATCTAGAATTTTTGTGTATTCTTAGAGAATCAACCTATTATCATTCTCTGCACTCATGAAATTTTTTTCTTATTATGAAGGCTGCTTTGTCTCACATTAATAAAACTACTCCAGTTTTCTTTTGATCATTGTCAGCGTGGTACGTCTTTCTCCATCCCCGTACACATATCCTATCAGAGTCTGCAGGTGAAGTGGATTTCTCATATGCAATGTACATTGGATCCGATTCATTGATCCACTCTGACAATATCTTTTAATTGACAGGTGGATCATTTGTGATTAAAGTGATTGTTGATAGATTTACATCAAACATGTTTGTGAGTTTTTTATTTGTTGCCAGAAGCTGCTATTTCTGCTCTCTCCAGTTTTAATGGAGAATTTTATGTGACCCACTTTATTTTCTGCTTAGCATATCATCAGACTGTTACAAGGATTTTTCATGACTGTCCTAGAATTTACAATCTCCTCTTTTAACTAATCCAAGTTCACTCCATTTCTGTGTGATGGAAGTACGTGGTGGTGGAGGACTCCAAATTTGCCTCTCACATATCTTGTGGCACTGCTGACGTTCTTTTGATATCTGAAGCGAAATCACCCAGTATCTTGTCACCATTAGCGTTGTCATCCATAGGTTCTATTAATAGTATGAAAAATAGCACATTTGTATTCCTTTGTTTGTTCTCTTGGTTATAATATGTGACATGTATTATTCTTTCTGCTTGGAGACAACCTTTAAACATTCTTGCGTGATAGGTCTGTTAGCAATGAATTTCTTGTTTTTTCTCTGAGGAAGTTTATGTTTTTTATTTTCAATGGACAGTTTCTTTGGATATAGAATTTTAGAAGTTTTTTCTTTTAGCACTTAAAATTGTTGGATCATCAATAATTTAAATATTTTAAATATTGCTTGTTTGTGATAAGATCTCAATTGTATTTATTATCCTTGTTCCTCTCTAGATAAGGTATTTCATTTTTCATTAGCTCCATTCAAGATTTTGTCTTTGTGTTTGGTTTTCTGCAGTTTTTTTTTTTTTTTTTTTTTTA
>JAJEJO010047320.1:60452-230612 GCA_020662805.1 Glaucomys volans
TTTTTTTTTTTTTAATGGAGAAAGAAGAGAGTAGTTATTTTGTAGCTTCTTTGGTCTGCGATTTAGTATTTGTCACTAATTTGGGTAATTTTGCTCATATTACTTTAAATTTCTTCTACTCCCTTTTTTCTTTTTGTTCTAGTATTCCATTATGTTACAGCTTTTGAGATTATCCCACAATTATTGACTGTTCTGTTCTGACTTTTGTAGTCAATGTTTGCATTTAGTTTGGGAAATTCTATTTCTGTTTCTTTACGCTCAGTAAGTATTTTCTTAGGTTGAGCCTATGGATGAACCCACCAAAAGCATTCTTCATATACCTTGATTTCGATTTCTAGCATTTCAACCAATTAATCAAAACTATCAGTCAAGTGTGGCTACTGTGGCTCCAGTGACTTTTGGGTCTTGGGTCTGGGTGGCAGTTTGCCCTCAGACCTAAGTTCTCTAATAAATCTGAAAAAAGCCATTGATTTTAATTTTATACAGCTAAAACTAGAAATCTCTGCCCAAGAAGTTTTAATTAAACTATATTGGAAAAAAATCAAATAAGAACTTTGAGATCCTTCTACCAGAAATTCAGTGATTGAGAATCAGTTCTGTGATCTTAATTTTTTTCCAAAATTAAAATTTATCATTTTATTTAATTATAAACATAAGTAACAAATCAAAATAGTCTTGGCAGTATGTGGGGATGTAGAAAGAAGCCACTGAGGCATATGCTCCATAGGCTGTGGAAAGGTAAAATCCTTGACTGCACACTCAGGATTATTCATGCTTGTGGAGAAAACTCCCAAGTGACCTGTCCCACCGACGGCCATTGTCCTAGGTGAGCTTTGCTCGTCCTTCTCTCTCCCTCCTCCTTTTGCAAAACTGTGTGACTCCTAATTGGACCATCCTTACAGACTATCATGTTACACTACTGGTTCTTTGTTCTCGGACTTCCCTCTTCTACAAAAGTGCTGTATTTCTTTAATAAATCTGAGACTGTGTCTAGAACCTGCACTCCCAGAGGCATTGGTTACTCTGTCGGCCTTACCCACTCCATAAGGGACAAAGAGCCCACAGGTTGAGGCCTAGCCAAATGGTGACAACAGCAGTACCTATGACATTGTTACCAAAGGAACTCACACATATCTTCATATGACTTTTATAGCTTTGCTGAAAAATCACCATATCATTTATATGCAACCCTGAAAAATATGTCAGTTAGTAGACTCAGCACTTGATCTCATTAATTAATGTGCTAGTGAAGAAACATATATGTAACTACATCATAAATTGGTTTTTAAAAGCTGTTACTTTAGTAAGATATAATTTTCCCTTTTCATTGTATGCATTTTTATTTTATAATGCAAACATTATTCTGAGGAGGTATGGCAGGAAGAATTATGACCCCTAAAGCTGTCCACATCCTAATTCCTGGTACTTGTGAATTTGTTAAAGGAACTTTACAAACACAATTTAAATTCAGGGCCTTGAGATGGGGAGGTTATCATAGATCATCCAGAGGGCCCAATTTAATCATGCACGTTCTTAAAAGTGAATGAGACACCCAGCATGGTGGCACATGCCTGTAATCCCAGTGCCTTGAGAGGTTTGAGGTAGGAGGATCTCAAGTTCAAAGCCAGCCTCAGCAATATAGCAAGGCCCTAAACAACTTAGGGAGACCCTGTCTCAAAATTTAAAAAAAAAAAGGCTGGGGTTTAGTGCCCCTAGATTTAATCACTGGTACAACAAACAAACAACAAAAACAAAAACCAATATGAACGAGAAAGACAGAGTATTGTGTCTAAGAGATGTGGCCTGAGTAGAAAAAAGTCTATTTTTGTTGTCATTGAAGATGGGGGAAGGAGACCATGAGTCAAAAGATGCAATGAGAAAGGCCCTCAGTCATAGATGGCAAGAAGATGAGGACCTTTGGTCCTATGATTTCAAGGAATTAAAATATGTCAACGATACACACAATGGGGAAACAGATGGTCTCCCAAAACCTCCAGAAATGGATACTGCCTGCTTACATCTTGATTTTAATCTGGTGAGAAGCAAGCTGGACTTCTGAGCCATAGAATAAAAATAACACATATTGTTTTCAGTCACTATCTACACACAATAAAACCATGAATCTTGATTTAACTTTAGCATCACAATTCCAATATGTTCTGAAAGGTAAAAGTCATGAAATGAAATAGTGAATGGTTATGAAAACATTCCAAATTTTGACATTGAAAATGTCTATGCTAATAAAGACACAAAGCAATTACACTGTCTCCTTTCTCCATTCCAATTTGATTCCTTTATTTTCTAACTCCAGGCCTATGGTTGATGATGATAAGTTAATTTTTTTCAGATATTATGCTCTATGTGTACACTCAGGCACCTAATTTAAGAATAGCTTTTAAGGAATTGATTGCCATAAGCAATCAATGGAATATAATCTTCTATCATTGAAGAATGCATATGGGTGGGGAGACTGTGCCAGCAAAATTTAATGAGGAAAATGATGTATTAGAAATACAGAGGAGTAATGGTTTGTTCTGATTATGCTTCTTAGGTTGGAATAAATTACATTCTGTTATAGTTTCAATATCCCATGGTAAGTTGACTTAAAGCAGTATCACTGTGTATTTTTTATGAGAAAGCATTTTTGAAAGCAATAATCAGAGTACCATGAAACTTTTAAGCACCCATTAGAATTAGGGAGTGGTAGAAATCTAAATTACAAGGCTGCAGGACTCTTGCAATATCCCTACCAGATAATTAAATCCATAGGTGGTTACATGAAGCAACAATTCCTTGAAAAAGAGATCCCTGTGTTTTTTTTTTTTCTTGAAATACACTTTCTTTTACTTCCTATTTTTTTATTGATGCATTACAGTTGTAAATAATGGTGGCATTTGTTGTTACGTATTTGTACATGAACACAGTATAATAATATAATATGATCAATATCATTCCCTCAGTATTTCCCCTTTCCCTTCCCTTCTCCCTCATCCTGGTTCCTTTCCTCTATCTGGTCTCCCTTGGATTTTGATGATATCCTCTCCATCTTTCTTTTCCTTTTTCCTCTCTGACTTCCAACATACGAGAGAAACCCATAACCCTTGACCTTCTGAGATTGGCTTATTTCACTTAACATAAGATTCTCAAGCTCCATGCAGTTTCCTGAAAATAACATAATTTAATTTTTTCTTTATGGCTGAATAAAACTCACATTTTCTTTATCTTAGAATATGCTTTCTAATTAGTTAACTTTAGTGGCTTTATTTTGTATAGTTTGCCAAAATATATCTTTTATTCATAACTCTTTAGTCCCAGGATTGCTTAGTCTAATTATTGAAACAACATTGTCTAAGAATTTGCTCCCAGAATTGGCAAATTTAGGTGAGGAAAGATGGCACACCATTCAAAGAGTGGTTTGTTATCTTTCAATCAGTCCTCATTAAAATTCCCTTTGATCTAAATGATTCATGGAAAGCCCTACTTCTTAAGATCCTACATTGCTTCAGCCCTCTGTGATTTGTTTCCTTCTCTGAAAAAAATTCCCTAAATGTTTGGGATTCATAAACATTGAATCTCAAGCATAAGTTCATTCGATCATTCATTCATTCAACACTGTTGGAGTATCTGGCATGTGCCAATCATGGTGCTAAACTCTGCAGATAGAATGAGGAAGGGGACTGTGACCATGTTCTCAGTTTGCAGGAAAATGTGTGTGAAAATAGTTATCATACATCACCAGAAGCTGGGGAGTCTCCCATGTATTGATAATTTCATAATTATTGGAGTTGTGTCCTCTCTTTAGCTGGTATTTAATCCCCTAGAGTGCTTTGTGCTTGTCTTCCAGCATTTACCATGCTAATTTGTATAACATGTCTGGTCTAAATTAAGGCCCTCTAATACAACGTTTTTTTCTCTTATTTTGTTCTGATTTTTCCTATTCTTCCAGCTCCCTTATGTGCATAGTGTGAGGGAATTTCTTCTTAGTTCAGTGCTGATTTTGTGTTAGTAGAGAGTGGTGATTAAAAGACAGGCTCAGGATCCAGATTAGGTAATTTGAATCCTGACCCCACCATTGGATAGTCTCTTAACACTGGTCAAGTCATGTAAACTCTCAGTGCTTAAATTTCCTCATCCACAGTATGGCAAGAATAAAAGTATTCATCTTACAGTATCCTTGTAGGGAAGAAATGAGATATGTGTGTAAAGTGCCTGTTGTATGGTAAGTCTTTCATGAATAAAGTCTTTTATTACTTGAGAACAGAACAGAGGTTGGTCATTCCTGTGGGTTATAGACTTGCTACTGATGATAGATATGTTGTTTTTATTGCATGTGACTCCAAGGGGTCTCTATAACACAGTGTAAGGAATCCCTTAGCCAGAACCAAATGGAAGGGCTACATTTCTTAGTGATTCTGCCATGTGCTTAGGTACACCCTCATACCTGTTATTATGAAATTGTAAGATGACTGGCTTTTGGTGAAACCATGATCAATATTTGTTTTTAAATTATATTGTGTGGTTATTTCACATATACACAGTGGGGGTATTACATGGATTTGCTTTCTCCTCTCAATGTTGTGGTATCATATTATCTTAAATGCAAATATTTTGTCAGTGTTCTAGAACAATATGCCACTTAATGCTCATACTAATGGAATCCCGGTGTTGTTAAGGATCACACAAGAGAGTGTCAAGATAAGGCAGAATTCTGCTCAGTGCCCTTCCTATACTGATCTTGGCCAAGGACTTTCATCACCAACAGATGCTTGTGAAAAATCTCACTTTCCCTCTTGATTCCCACAGCCTGGGTTCTGAGGACTGCAGTAGAGTCAGGCTCTTAAATGACTTGAATTTCTGAAAGCAGCCAAATCACCAGCATTCTTAGCATGAATTAAAATTGTGTGAGAGGTCATAAACACTACATATGGAATGTATTGTTTGGTGGTTTTAAGATGTGGTGGGGCCTTATTTAAAAACTTGCTCCGTAAGCAGGATTTGGAAAATGAATTGAACTGTGGTTTGTTATCCTCCCACCCCCCACGGTTCTTATATATCTTTTAAACAAGCACAACAGTTTGGGAATCCTTTCTCTAGTGATGTTTACTTCTTTTCTATTTGGGGCACATTCTAAGTGTCACAGTGGTGCATGTGGCACGCTGTCACCGCTCCCCACCTCTTATCCCCTCACCTATCTCAATCTAAAAAGAAAGAAAAGAAAAGGCACCTGGCTGCACCCAAAGCTTTATCAAGGTTCTTTGGCACAATTCAGCATCTGCAAATACTGCAGGAAGGTGAGCTGAGACACAAAAGGGTGTCTGTCAACTCAGGAGACTGCTATTCAACCGAGGCTTGCATTTCCAGCCCTCTGCTGTGTAGTTGCCTTGAGAATAATTATGTGCTAGCACTGTTTGGATCATGTGGTGACCTGGCCAGAGGAAGAAGATTCTGAGGATAAACAGCAGCTAAGTAGCACAAGAGCCTGCTGTCTGTTTAAATAATGCTCTGTAAAGTCTACAGGTAGCCTGCCGACGTGGGGATTTTTATTTTCTTCAGGGTTGCTAACCACATCTCTATGCTACCAAACTGGAGGGCAGCAGCATTTGAGGTTTTTTAAGTCTGTTCCTCGCCCCTTCCCAACTATACTCCCCCCACACCAGACCACCACCACAGTTTTCTATTATTATCTCTGGCTCTTTTAACTGTTTTTCATGTGATTAGTTGTCTTTCATTATTTACTGGACAAGAATGAATCTGGAGTCTGATATATTTATATACATTATGTGAAATGTACATGAACACATTACACTTGTTTCATAAGTAAAGATCTTGTTTTCAACATGAATCACTCTGGCTGCATAGTCTGTGCAGCACTCTAAATTTGAATCTCAATTTCCTGTTTCTGATTGAAATCATTGAGGGAGAGAGGACGGTGGGGTGGGAGGAGAGAGAGAGAGAGAACTTTTAGGTGTTCCCAGTTTGGCTTGTATAGGAGGAAAGTGCAGGTATTCACATGTATTTGCCTAAACTAGAAAAATTTATTACATGTTCTTATTTTGAAGGAAAATACATAAATGTTATCTTTGACTTTCAGGAAGTAACAGGTAACAAATTTTATTTGCTAATGAAGGAAGAGATCTGTTATCCCATAGTTTGTGTCAACTGTGACAGATCCCCAGGGAACTCAGTCTTGACTCTCCAGTCCCTGAATCTCTTCACTCCAGAGAATCACGCAGTCATTTTCCTTCAGCTTCCCTTCTCAGGCCCTTGGTGTGTTTGGGGAGGACTTGTCCACTTCTGTTCACTGATCTCTTCTATGTTTTCTTCAGAGTTCACTTCATGTGCTTTATTTTCCAATATGCCATCAGTTTTGAATGTATCCATTGTGGTTTCAGAGCCCAATTTCATGTCTCCTGTGATGACATCATCCTTGAGCTCCAGGTCTTCATTTTCATATCCTCGATGGAATTCTCCCTTCAGACCCGGCCTGTCTCGCTGAGCTCACATCTTCGCTACTCCGTCCGTCCTTTGACATATTATTGCCGAAGTTGTTCATTACCCCGTGCACTCAGAATTCAGAGGGTTTTGCTAAGCTTTGAATGATCTCTCTTGATGGTGTTAGGTTTACAAAAATGATTTAAATGATAATAACATCTTATTTTAATTTGTCTTCCGGGGTGGGTTTGTAGGGTCTGTTTTCTTTTTCAAAATCTGCTGTCTGGAAGTTTCTATTTAATTGCTTTGGAAAAGTTTTGTGAAAAAGTTCAAAGTACTTCAAAATACTTCCTAAATGTCAGATAGAGTTGGAAGTCATTTAGTAAAATTACTTATTACACAGAGAAGGAGTTCAGTGTAGATAGGAGTGAACTGGATTTCTAGACCCTTGGAGGGCTTTTACTCTTAACTATAATGAGAAAAGTAGGGTTTGCTAACTAATTACATATTTTATTTCTCTCTGTGTAACTTCATCTCCATTTCTTCATTAATAATATTTCTAACCCTCAGACCTACAAGATAGATTCTTATGTGAGTTATATTTTTTATATTTGTGAAAGTCCATTTCTGAAAGTTATCTGATTCTAGTATACCGCTTTTGTCCAGGGGCTTCAAGCATGTGTCTTTGGGCCTTGTCTCACTTAGTTTCCTGTGGGTAGAGTCATTTTCTCAGACCTGTCTCATGGCCAGTCTCAAATCATTAACCAAGTTCAATTTCTGCAATAACCAATCCATGAATAATGACATGATAATTGGAATTTAGCAGCAACATAAATTATCTTAGATTTAGCAAGTCATATGTTATGAACATATTAAAGAAGGAAATGCTGCTCTAGTTTTAGAATGGCTTTATTATGCAATGAAAAAGGAACTGAAAAGAATGTGGAAACTGTAACTTCTAGAAGGAAAATACACTTAGATATGGGCCTAAGTTTGGATGAGGTGAGACTCCTGTCAGTAAACTAATAAAACTTGATTCATTTCTCTAGCAGAACATCCCTAACTAGATCTATACAACAGTAAGTACCTACTGGCCTATGTGCCTGTAGTTTCTCACAGTTTTTTGAAATGAGCCTGTGGTGATTGTTGGAGGCTAATATAATTTTTTTCCACTACAGGAAAGGCATAGTTCCTCCAGGACTTCTGAAATGCCCTTTTATACTCCTCTCAGGAAGGCAAAATCCTGGCTTTATCAAATCCATGTCCATAGGAAATACATTTCTTTATTAGATCAAACAGCATTTTCTATGGATTAACTTGTCTGAGTCTTCACTTCTCTTAAGAAGTTATAAAGACCACGGTAGGAGGTTTTGTGCTCGGTTTGCACACTTTTGGTAAAGGATACATGTTAAAAAGAGGATATAATCATGAATCTCATATAAATGTAAAATAAAAACTGGCCAAACACTTTAACTCATTAGGTAGTGAAGGAACTGGACAAGTTGTTAAAACTGGTTGATAAAATGAAGAACCTTAAGAGCCAACCAATATATAAGCTCATTAGAAAAGCTGAGTTAATTTGCTTGATAGATCCAAAACTGACTTCTTTGATGGTAAGAGAATGAAGTCAATTGGATCGCCACTAAGCAAAATTTATTTGCATGTGTCTAACCAAGACAGATTTGTACTACGATCCATTTTCTGAAACTTAATGTCCATCTCTACTGAATTATAAAATAGCTAAAGACAAAAACACAACTCCATTGCATCTGATAATATTGAATGTGTTCTGAGAATTGCATGATTTTCCACTGAAAATATTTATTCTACTGAAAAATTCCAGGGTATTTTACATTAAAATATCATGCAATCTTTGGTGTATTTAATGAGTATTCAGAATTTTCTCCTAGAATCTCTTCTTCTTTTAACTCTAATACTTTTGATGGTTTTGGGGGAGGTACATCCTATTTATGTTTAGGAATGACTTTTATTACCTCTGCTTAAGCTCATCATTCTTTTTTCTACCAAGTTCAGCTTAGGCAACTGAGTCATTAATATCTAGAGAACACATCTCAAATTTGGAAAAATGATCTCGAAGAGCATCTAAAAACCAATAGCTTTGGTAAAGCTATTGCCTTAAAGAAATATCACTGAATTGGGAGTGTTAGGCATTTTTAAATGCATTTCAAGAAAAATAAAATCTGAGTGTTTCTGCCAAGTTTATTCATTTGCTACATATTTTAGAGCAGTTAATACAATTGTGCTAAATGTTAGCAGGAGATTAATCAATTATATACAAGTCTTTTGAAACATTAGAAAAATTTTAAGGTCACATGGTCTAAGCTTCTCAACATTTCTATTATTTCACTAATGAACTAATGGATTTATTTACAAGATCATAAACTTTGTAATGGCGGGGACTCCATCTGTTTTATGCATTTTGTCTCCTCAGAGCTTTGAATGGCATCTGGGATATAAAATATATGTGATATACATTTATCCAGTGAAAAGTTAACAAAAAACTTTTAACCACACACTCTTTGTCTGGCACTATGCCAGGTATTGGGAATTAAATTTATATGAGTTATAATATGATGCTTATTTTAGAAAGGTTGATAACCTTTCATCAGATTGTTGCTTCCCAAAGGAAATTGTCTCAATGGAAGAATTTCAGGCAATGTGACAGATTAAACAGGAATCTTTGAATATTTCCTTAATCACACCATACTGGAAAATTTTCCAGTATGGAAATATGGAAAATTTGTGTTTAATAAATAATTTGTGTTTAATAAAATATGTGTTTAATATTTTTTTCTAGTGAAATATCTCCAAGTAGCATTCTTGGTGTCACCAAGATAGGGACATTGGAGGTTGCTCAGATATAGACCATTGGCTTCAATAACTGCTGTTTCTCAGGTTTTCCCAGCTATCCTTTACTATGTTTCAGAGTTGGATCAGAGACTCCTCTGCCAGGACAGACTGAGAATAACTTTCATTACTTGGCATGTGCCAGTTGAGGCTAGGTTTATAGTTGGAATCTCACTTAGTCCTTATACCCACCTCACGGAGTGTGGTAAAGGACTCTGATTGCAATAAAACAATTAGTGAGAGGCAGAGTTAGAATAGGAATTGAGATCTGCCTGAATTCAAAGGCCCTACTTATCCTTTTCTCTAAACTGTGTTGTCTCAATATCTGGAGCTTTTGTGATGAAGATAGGGCTGAGTCTGTGTTATATGTCTGTGGGTCTATGGGTCTGTATATGAGAGCAACAGGGTGAGTTTTCCCTATATTCATGACACAATCAAGAAAAAAATGTGCCTTATCCATTTTTGCTCCACTTTAGACTTCTCACCATCCAGGCTTCTGTACAATGAAAAATTGCATAGTGACTCTGACAATTGAATCAATACTTCTATTAGCTGCAACATGCAATTTGAAGGTTCCGAAGGTGATTGGATTATGTTTTGTAGAATTATAGTCTTCCATTGGTGGAGCTTGTGCTGCCATAGAGGGACTGGGAAGGTTTGGAGATGTGTCTAGACACCAGAGAGGTCGTTTTGTCTTTCAAACAATGGCATATTGGCCCTTTCACCCACCCTCTCTGTACAAAGAGAACAGAAATAGGTGCTGTCTGCCTGTAAGTCATCCTTCAAACCTGTGCATTTGCAGGACAGCCTAGTATTTTTCTTCTTCTCATCTTTCAAAATATCCAATACCCTTAACATTTGATTTTTTTTCTGTAGATTTTTCTCCTAAAATGTCTGCATTTCTACTTCTTTTGCTTTTGCTTCCACTTTTGAACTCAGTGTGCTCTTCTGAAGTCATTTCCCTCCTTCTCATTAACCTGGCTCCATTGCACACGCATTCCCTATTCTTAGCTTCATTGTATCATCTACATAAATTACTGAAGTTATTTCAGCCTCAGCTCAGACTTCCTTTAACACCTACTCTTCAGAGTTCTTGGTTTCTTGCCATTATCCCTGATTAGTCTCACATCTCTTTTTTCTAGTAATGACCTGGCAAGAAAAAAAAAATTAATATTATTTTCACCAAATTTGATTCTCAATGCAAGGAGCCAATTCTCAGATCACAGTGCCTCTCCAACTTCTTTTGACCATCTCTAATATCCCACTAATGTGAACTGAACATTTAAAAAAATGATTAGGAAAACAGAATAAATGTCACAAAGATTTGCATATTTATTTAATTAAAAAAAATAGTCTTTACTCAGTTTTGCTGGTCCAAGTTCTAAAACTTAGAGTAAAAAGTGGTTACAAAACATAATAGCAAAATAACTTTTCAAATTTTACTTTTAAATTTTATTTGATCTGTTCATTTCAATGTAAAATTTTGTGTATTTTTCATTTTTCACTTCTTCTGGTGGAAAAGTTTGCAAGTGTGTTAATGAAGTCTGTAGCGGTCACTCACCCTCAGTTATTTTGAATTCAGGATCAGTTTTGTTCTGATTCCACCTAGGTGCTCCCTCCTTCTGGGGTATTTGGATATAAATTCCAGACATCATATCTTTTCATATAAATTTTTTAGTTTATATTAAGGGGAAAAAGTCCTTTTTGGAAAAAATATAGTACAATGACCACAACTAAAAGTTTTCTGAAAAACTACCAAGTGATAAGCAATGTTCCAATTTTTTTTTATTGTTTTTGTTTAATTGTCTCATGTAGTTTGCTTACTTCAGTCAAAATCAGGTTCATAAATTGGGTTAGTTGCTAAACTTCATGACTTTTTAATATGTAGTTTCTCCCTCATCCTTTTATTTCCATCACTTTATTTGTTAAATAAATATAATCAATTGCTTAGAGAATTTCCCAGTGTAACTTTTGTGGATTTTATTCCTGTGGTGTGTTTAAAGCACTTTGGGGGACTATGTATTTTTGTAAATTGGTAATTATATCTTTAGACTTAATCAGATTCAGGTTTGATTTTTTGGGAAAACTACATACTAGGCAGTATTATGTACCTGTACCAGGAAGTAACACAATGCCTAGTTATCTCTCTTCTTGTGCTGGAAGTGTGGCCACTGCTTTGTCACATCCTAGATCTACAAAGCAACTAAATGAAAAGTTATTTAGTGAATAGCTAAGGCAATATGTGTTTTCAAATCTGAAGTTATCTCATGTCTTACTTCATGTAAGTACTGAAATTAAGATTTTTCAGAGTTGAAATGAATTTTATCTCTGGCAAATAAATGTTTTTAACCAGGTTTCCAAGGACAAATAATTTGGTATTGTTACAGACCTCAGAATAGTCATGCTTAGAGTTTTCTAAAGTATATATGATGAGAAAGTTGGCAATTTCTATAGATGAAAACAAAGAGCAAGTTGGGGCTTTTTTTCCAGTGTGATGGTGGTCTGGATACAAACACAATAAGCTATTAAAAATGGTTTCCATTGATAAGAGATGGGTGGGAGAGGTAGGGAAATTTTTATTTGCATATACCTTTGTCTATTTGAATTTTTTCCATGGATATCTAGACAGTGGGATAATGTTCATTTTGAATTTTCTTGTTTGTATTCTTATAGTCAAAAACCTAGTAAATGCTGAAGTGTATGAGTGAATAATTTACTATGAATTGAATTGAATTAAACTAAGAAACTATTCCAGACACCTGTCTGGGTAGAAACAATTCCCATTCTCAGTAGTAGGCATGCTACATAAGTACTTACTTGGCGGGAGAAAAACCAAAGCTAGGACATAGCACTTACCTTTAATAGCACACTTATTTCATGTTTACTAGGCCCTGGAGGATACAAGAGGAAGGATCGGGTTCCATTTCATCAGCCCTGAAGAGTTGCAGAAGGATTTAGGACCAGACTTCTCTGCTCAGAGCCCACCACCTCTCACAGTCCCAGATTTCAAAGGGCTGAAGGTCTGTAACCCATCTGCCTTTCCCCACCCTACATGCAGACCTCCTGCTCTACCCTGCTTCTCTTCCCCTGCAATTCTTCCCTGTGTGCTCCCTTCCTTCAGCACTTGCTACACCCCAACCCCCTGCCACCTCTGTCTTAGTGAAATTACTTCGCCCAAGGACATGCCTATCCCCTTGGGATTCCTCACCAGATAGAGTGATTTTGCTTCATCTCAATTCCCCTTCAAAGGCTTCAGGCTCCTTTAAATTCTGAACTTTTAGGTAATACTTTTTCTCCTCTCTTGGAAAAAAATTATGTTTTAAATGATTATTAACTATTGTTTTTTGTTTGTTTGTTTTATTCATTTAATTTTGATCCATTGATCACAAATGGAGTACAGCTATCGTTTCTCTGGTTGTACACAAAGTAGAGTCACATCATCTGTGCATTCATACATGTACACAGGGCAATGATGTCTGTCTCATTCTGTTATTATTCTTGTCCCCCAACCCGGACCCCACCCCTCCCTTCCCTCTATGCTATCCATCCTTCCTCCATTCTTGCGTCCCTTCCACCCCGCATTATGCATCATCATTCACTTATCAGAGAGACCATTCGGCCTTTGGATTTTTGGGACTGGCTAATCTCACTTAGCATGACAGTCTCCAACATCATCTGCCTGTAATCCCAGCACTTGGGAGGCTGAGGCAGGAGGAGCGCAAGTTCAAATCCAGCCTCAGCAATTTGGGGAGGCCCTAAGCAACTCAGTGAGACCCTGTCTCTAAATAAAATACAAAATAGGGCTGGGGATGTGGTTCAGTGATGGAGTGCCCCTGGGTTTAATCCCCAGTACCAAAAAAACCCCCAAACTATTGTTTTTAATAAACTATACCAATATTTGTGTATGCCTTTGCTGAAAGATAAATTTCACATTGGTGTGAAGACTGGAATATGTGCTTTTCAAACCCCTATAAGCATTCCTTTTTTTTTTTTTTTTCTTTTGGCACCAGGGATTGAAGCCAGGGGTTCTTAACCATTGAGCCACATCTCCAGCCTTTTTTATGTTTTATAATTGAGACAGGATCTCACTAAGTTGCTGAGACCAGGTTTGAACTTAGAATCCCCCTGTCTCAGCCTCCCAAGCCACTGGGATTACAGGTGTGCACTCTTTGTCTTTAAATGGTTTTGGTTGATAATTTGATGTGGGACCTGATTGGTAGGGAGTTATGATTACCCTTACCACATGTAAGAACTTAACCCTGGGGAAAGGGGATAGGATTGCGTTGCCCTTCAAGCTGATGAGACCCATCCTTACTGATTAGTGTTGGGGTGGGTGAAGGTCCAGGTGTACTTAGATGGCTAAAAGGGAAAAAAAAAAACCCTAAGAAGCAGAGTGCGGAAATCATAAGAGGTACGTTGTTGGGAATGTAGCAGAAATTCCACCTAAAGACCCAAATAAGTAGGCATTTCTTCTTTTTTATTAAGAACAACAACAGCAAAACAACAACATCCAGAGGTGGGATTTTTTTGGGGGAGTGGGTATTACAGTTCCTCAAGTTCGCATCAGAGATAATTATACTTTCTCTTTCCTGTTCTGTGGTCTTACTGTGTTGATCTTTCTTTTTTTTTTTTTATAGTATTTGCTGTATCTTTATCACAGATTTGCTAGGTATTGTCACCTTGAAAGAAGAAAGAAGAGCATTAAACCATATTACTCTGGGTTTGGATATGAGGAGTGCCCCATAAACATCTGTGTTAGTGCACGAATGTTCAGAGGTGAAATTATTAGATTATTAGAGCTCTAACCTAATCAGTAGATTAATTCATTTACTCGATTAATAACTTGACTGAACTAACTGGGTGGTAACTGTAGGCAAGGGGGGTGTGACTAGAGAAAGCAGGTACCTGGGAGCAGGTCTTTGGTTTATATTCTGTCCTGTTGCCTGGCTCTCCCTGCTTCCTGGCCACCATGAGTAGAGTAGCTCCACTCCTCCATGCCCTTATGCCATCGTGCCATGCCTCTTCTCAAGCCTAGAGCAATGGAGGCAGTCAGCGTGGGATTGAGACTTCTGAAACCATGAACCCAAATAAATTCTTCCTCCTTTAAGTTGTTCATGCCAGGTGTTTTGGTCATAGTGACAAAATCTGACTCATGCACTTATCCAGCCCCTCCTACCCCACAACTTCCTCAAGGAAATTTTTAGTTATGCCTAAAAATAACTAATAATTGGCTCCAGCTGTAATCCAAGGGCTCCCTCAAATATGAGAGAAACGAGGAGATCAGGGAGCAGTCATTGCCTCAACTGGGACTGGATGCATGGCTGCATTAAACAGGAGTCTGATAGTAAGTGCCATGCTGTGGGGTGGGGGGTGGGTGGATTAAAAACAGTCAGCCAGAAGGAATGGCAGGATTGTGATTTGATGTATCCACGGGTCTCTTGGAATCCCTCCTGTCCTCACTACTAGTTTTAAAACAAGTGTTGGATTAAATCAAGCTCAGACTGGAGTATGGAGTCACCAATGGTTTCATATTTGTTTAGGATTATTTGACAATGTTCATTTGGGCATATGTGGAAAACAATTTCTAGGTCCAATTAAACTCTTGGTGTTGGTGTCCAATTAAACTCTTGGTGCTGAGTCTCCT
The DNA here is from genome assembly GCA_020662805.1 of Glaucomys volans. NCBI lineage: Eukaryota > Metazoa > Chordata > Mammalia > Rodentia > Sciuridae > Glaucomys > Glaucomys volans. The sequence goes on from JAJEJO010047320.1 coordinate 75,397, forward strand.
TTGCCTGGAAACCATGGAAGTGATGTGAGATGTTAAATTGAGCTTATTTCTTTTCGTATTTGGGATGGCCCAACCCAAATGCCCGTCTCTTCTTGTGATGGGGACATGTGGAAAAAATATGCTATCACTTGTAACCTTAAACTTTGTTTTAATATATTTTGAGTTTATTTCTCTGTGATGCTGAAGAAATATCTAAGAGCTTGGAATAGAAGTTAATTTAATTAAAAATTGTGTTCATAGAAAGCTAAGGTAAAAAGGGAAGCCTGTCAAACAACTCCTAAACATAATTAAAAATACATACTGGACAATTTGGGGCACTCAAAGTTAAAACATGATCTCTTTTAAAGAGTCTGTTGAATATATAATCTTTTTTAAAGATTCTGATTGCAAAACAAGTTGGTACTAATCCAGGAAAAAATGAAGCAGGCTGTGTGAAGAATCAGTGTAATTCTTTTCAATTCCAAGGTATATTTCTACTCCATGGACTAAAATGCCATTATCAATTGTGTATTAAATATCAGAACATTTTAAAGGAAGACTGCCAAGAGCAAAGGGGAAATGTCCTTTTATTTACCAGGATGTAGTTAATGTATTGGGTGTTTGGAAAACAGACAAGAGTCAGAACTCTAACAGAGTTATCAGTTAAAGAGAGCTCAGTTTGCCTTCTATATCCTTCTATATATTTGGAGCTAATATTGTACACTTTTTCAAAATCTAGAAGATTGACAGTGAGGATATCCAGTCACAGATGTTCTTATTAGGACATTGAGATGTGTGAGAGTTTTCCATGAAGTATTTTAAGTCGTAAGAACACATATTTTTTTCTTAATAAAAGAAAGAACAAATTTTGAGCATTACTTAAGTTCATTTCAGTTCTTACTTCTAAGCTGAATAACTTATGCCTTAGCATGAAACAAGGCATTGTGTAGATCCATGTGTCAGAAACACTTTTTCAAAGCCAACTGAGTTTTCCTGGGTTGAGGCAAGTTTGCTAATCTTGCTGCACGTCATTGCTGTGCACACCATTATTCCTCCATGCAAGTGCAAACTCCCGCCCTGTGAGCCTTATACCTTTGGCTACACTGTTTTTGCATCATAGTCATCCATGAACACCCAGCTGCCCTCATCAAAAGTCTTCAGCACTAGACTCACAGATGTCATCTCCATTTCTCGTCCTGTCATCATCCTGGCCATTTAGTTCTAGAATATCAATTATTTTGACCTCTGCTTCACTTATACTAGTGTCTAGTACACATTCAGTTCACATGAGTTTTACAATTCATTTGGACTTTTCGGGGCTCCCCTCATTCTAGAATCCTCTCATCTTGGCCTCTACAATATCAGTTACTACCTTGTTATCTGTATGATTCTCTTTTTAAAGGCCTGGATTCTCCATGCTTTTCTTGAATATTTCCCAGGTTTCATTCTTTGTGCCTTCCTTGGGCTCTCTCATCCCTCACATGGCATCGTTAAGCCTCTATGCTTGATGAAAACAGAATCCACAGTTCTAGTTCAGAACTCATCCTGAAACTCCAGGTGCCTATAAAACTCCATACTGGGTCTCTCCATTTGGAAGCCTAACAGAAATCTCAAACTCAACATGTTTCTCTGCATTCATTGACTTCCACACAGCAGACTCCCCATCAGCCATTGCATTGCTCTGGGGGAACTTAGTTCTCCCTCAGTTTTTCCCATCTCAGTACTGGCATCTGGGTGCTTAAGCCATAAACTTGGAAGTTATCTAGTAATCTTTCATTTTCTCTATATAAAACCAATACAGTTCTGGCGATTTTTCCTCTTCAATATCTTCAGTCTCTTTCAAATGTGTTTATTTTTTCCTGCTCTCCTGCTATTACCCATTTGTAAGTGACTATTCTTTCAGTCCAGGGCTATAATAATAGATCGTGCTGCCTCTATCACATCATATCAAAGCTTCTCTACTCCAAATAGAGAAGCTGTTATAATATTGTATTATGTTATAATCATTTAACTCCCTTTCAATAGTGTTCCATTTCTCTTAATCAAAAATTCATTTACAGCACTTTTGTTGACCCAGTCAGGGCCCTGCTGACCTCACTTCCTGCCATTCCTCTCCTTGGTATTGTTCAAGATCTAGCCCACGTTATTCTCACTATTTGGAAAATTCTCCCATTATTCTCTCTTCCATGCAACTTCTCCTTGTGCCTTCAAGTGGCTGACTTCTACTTACCTTTAATTTATTTCTTTTGACATTGTTTCCTCTGGAAAACACCTCTTGGTCACTTCCTGTCCCTGTTCTTATTCACCTGCCTCCCAGGCACTCCCCTGATTATGACATTTATTGCTCCATAGCTTTCATTTGTTTATTTTTTTAAATATTCAAAACATGTTAAGTCTAGGTTCATTTTTTTCACTTAGCTTATCATTATTTTCTCATTGTTCAGAAAGATGATTGGAACATAGTTGGCATTCCATCAACAAGGAAAGAATGAATAAATTAATAGGCAGCATTGCTGAGCATTTGGTAGCTGAGGTCTGGAGTCAAGGAAGTATGCTTTAGATCTCCTTTCTACTCTCTTTGGCTCTGTGATATTAGACACATTTATTAATTCACTGAAGTGTATATATTATACATTTCTTTGTATTATGCACAACACTCATAGAATGACTATGCTAAGGGGGGAAGATCATTAATAATTAGATAAATATGTGCAAACATAGCATGCTGGGAAAGTACTGTGAGAAAAAGGGATGGAGGATGATTGTGTGAGGCAAGTGTGGTCAGTGGAGACCTCTCAAGGTGACATTTAAGCCAGATATGACAGACGAGAGTCAGCTATGAGAAGAGCTAGGAAGAACATTCCAGGCGGAAGGTACAGCAACTGAGAGCTTCTTGCAACCTTGCGTACTTCTTCCCACACTGGAAAATTAGGACCACAGTAGTAACTGCCACATAGGATGACTTTGAGTCTGGATCAGATCAACTACGTAAAGCATTCATCTTGCTTTCTAATTAAGAGTAGTATTAAGACCAAAATAGATCAAGTTGTCCTCTGCTGAGTGGGTCTTTATTTTTGGATATTTTGTTTTTCACGCTGACCCAAATTTACTTTTCTTGTACCCTACTTTGAATACTGTATACGAGGCAGTATGCTTCCTGCGATGCAAGTCTGAAGAAATATCTGGGAACCAAGCTTTCTTTTTTACCTTCTACTTTTCACTTCTGTTATTCATTATTGCTGTGTCTATCTTTTCCAGAAACTGCTTCCCAACACACACACACACACACACACACACACACACCCTCTCCTTATATTTCTCTCCGTTTGGCTGCTTGGATATTCAGGGTACAAGGCTTTTCTTGGGTGATGACCTTATAAATCATTTGAATCACAGTTGGTATTTCTGAACATTTGAAATGCTCACGGCAAGGAAGCCTTCACATTTCTGAAAGAAAGGCTGTCACAAATATTGAACTTTATTGAAAAAAGAGCCAGATGCTAATGGAAAATATAAATGTTATCCAAGAAAAGTTTTGTATTTGTATATTAAGAATATTTTTGAACCTAATAGCTACATATGGCTTCATTTCTTTTCTTCATGTAGATGTCCACTTCCAAGGAAATGATGACTGAAATGTTAGAAATGCAAAATTAATTAACAGCTTGTGCAGTTCATTTGACTCCCGCAGATTCAGTAATGGCTTTATTTGTATATAACTGTGTCTATTGCTTATTTTTGACAAGTTTGGACAAAATATCTGCTCTGCACAATTTCTGGGTTTCTGATGCTGCTGAAAATAACTGCAAGGATAAGAGATAATGAAAGGAGAATGGAAGATGATAAAATGTTATTGTGAGAGATTATGCTTTTATTTATACTGATTATGTGTCAATCCTAGGTTTTTATTAAAAATGAGAGAATATATTTAGGCTAATGGCTTCTTTTATGAAAACCAAGTAAAGAGGACTTTTTTAATTATAATTTTTAAAACATAATAATGGTAACTTTAAAAATGTTTTTGTAACTTGATGGCTCAAGATAATATCCTTCAATAATGAAAGACTGAACTAAACATGACATCTTGTTCAAGGGCCACTGGAGCTTAACTTTCTTCTGTTATCTAGTATTGTTCTTTCATTTTCATTTAGCTTCTTTCTTTCTGTTTAGACAAAACAGTGCCTAAATTATTTCAAACACTAGGAATTCTGTTCTTTAAACTCAGTTTTTACCTGATAAAACATGTTTGTTGTATGAAATAAAGTAAAAAAAAAAAACAAAAAAAAAAAACAAAAAAAAACTTTTAGTATGCAGTTGTAGGGAATATTGCAAAGCAAATTTCATTGAGATTATAGCTTTGCTACTGTGTACTGTGATGCATTTCTTTGATATGAGAATGACCTTTATATGTGTGTGCCTACATGCGTATGTATATGTGTGTGTGTGTAAATGTAAACGTATATATTACTGTGGCTCCTTGAGAAGTCATCTTGATTATTTGGAGGATTTCTAAATTATTTCTTAAGTAGTGTTATCATTAGGTTTTCAAAGTCATAGGTTGGTAGTATTGGGGGAACAATTGGTTCATGAAGTATCAGAATTTAATGTGATGAAATTTGAGGTTAATTAGTGTAGGTAACTTTCTTTGTAAGTACAATGTGCTGGATATTCTGTTGAGAGATTCTCAGAGTCTTATTAGAATATAGGGGGAACCAGTGTTCATTTATTAATTCTTATTGGACACTGACTAATTACGAAGTATTGTGCTAAGTTCCAGAGTACCAAACGGCAGGTCCTGGGGTTTTCAGCTGCCTGTGATGTTGTCATCCTCATCTCTTCTCTTGGTATCAGCACCCTCTCTGCACAGTTTCACCTCTTGCTCCAGCCCTGATATGGGAAATGATTATGATCCTAATGTCTCCTGAGCAAGAATTTGATATAGGCTGAGATAATCACAGTTCCCGTTCCCGAGAGTGCTAAATTCATAGATGAATCTATGACTTCACAGATAACTCTAGGACTCATAGGAGGATTAATCTATGGATGTTTGGGAAGAAAGATTTTCTTTCCTTTTTAGTTACTAATCTGAGATCATGTACCCCAAATGTATCACTCAGAGAACCAGCAAGTTTCCCTCTCTGCCTAAATTAGAATTACATTCCTATTTCTTGAAGCCAAAAATCTTGATTAACAAAATCATGGATGCAGAAATGTAAGAAATAAAGTTTTAGCCCTTAAGTAATTTTATCTGATTAGGCATATTTATAAAACAATAGTGCCATGCTGGGCATGGTGGCACACGCCTGTAATCCCAGCACTTGGGAGGTTGAGGCAGGAGGATCGCAAGTTCAAAGCCAGCCTCAGCAATTTATCGAGGCCCTAAGCAACTCAGTGAGACCCTGTCTCTAAAATAAAAACACAAAATAGGGCTGGGGATGTGACTCAGTGGTGGAGTCCCCTTGGGTTCAAACCCCAGTACCAAAAAAAAAAAAAAAAAATAGTGCCAATGTAATATGAAAAACGTTGAAAGGCATTATTTGTGGTGTATACATAGTGAAATGGGACCAAAGAGGAGAAAGAAACTTGACTAAAGGGTGCTGATGAGAGCTTGACAGGGTGATATTTGAGTTGGGAATTGAACTATGTGAGGGTTTTCACCAAGACAAGATGAGACAAGAGAGACTGCTGATACCAAAGTAATTGCTATTTCCAAACCATAGAGATCAGAAAAGCATGGTGTATTCAGAAATTGTAAGAAGTTCTATGTGTCTGCTATTGCATAAGCTGAGGAGAAGTGGATGGTAGATGCAGGAGTGCTGGATTGGGTGGGTTTGGGTGGGGGGGAGTGGGGTTGTAGCTCAGTGATAGAGTGCTTGTCTAGCATGTGTGAGGCACTGCATTTGATTCTCAGAACCACATATTAATAAATAAAAATAAAGGGCCATCAACAAATAAAATATATTTTAAAAATATCAGGGGAATTAAAAAATTCTGACATAATTAGAATTTTTTAAATTTTTAAAAATTTTTAAAATATTTAAAAACATTAACATGCAAGTATAAAGACATTCTACCCCTTCCCTGCTGTCTGTGTATAGACTAGCTGAGCTCTTAGACTTTTCATGTGTTGGCTTAAGTAATGGAGGAATGAGTGAAACAGAAGCAACTAAAGGTAAAAATAATACATTGTAATAATTGATCATCACTGAAGAACCAAAGGCTACATCTGGAAAAGTGTAAGAATGAGAAGAAAAAGAGGGAAAAAAATAAGCTAGTAAAGCTGAGTTTTAGCAGATTTTAAAAATGTTAAACACATAGGCCTTGAAGCTAGACTTGAATAGCAATGATATTGTGTAAGATAAGAGAAAAAAGATTGGAAAAGTATATTTAAAATCATGGCTGTGTGTTTTGAATATATTTTCCTCTGCTGTAACTTCTTTGAGTGATTAATCCATTTTTTTCAATGATTTTTCTCTTTTGTTATTAAATATTTCTTTTGGAGAGGAATCCTGAAAAGAGGGCCCAGTTTTTATTAGCTTATACAAAAATAAAGAACTTCTCTTTGTATCTTCAGTTTGGAAAGGTTATAAGTGTATATTTCAAATCTTTAGTCTAGTGAGGCTAATATCTCTATATAAAAGGGTGTGATGCTTCATTTTACATGTCAACTTTAGTTTGCCATGTTACTTACATATTTCATTCAACATAGTCTAGATGTAACCATGGAGGTATTTTTAAGATGAGTTTAACTTTTAAATCAGTAGACTCTGAGTAAAGCAGATTACCTTCCATAACACTAGTGATGGGTGGGTCTTGTCTAATAAGTTGAAGATTTTAAGAGATTAAAAAGAATGACAGTCCCCAAAGGAAGAGGAAATTCTGCTGAAAGATTCAATATATATTATCTGCTTTCCTACAAATTGCACAATTTTGTAATATTAAGATTTCTTTTGATCTGCAACGAATTTTTGTGTATTTCCTTTTACTATAATTCATCTTAACAACACTGACCATAAATAATGGTTGAGAGATAATGCCATTAATCTAGGCTCAGGAAAAAGCACTGAGCATAATTCCTGAATTTACAGAAGAGACTAAAAAATTTTTTTGAGACTGTCTCTGGTCTTCTTAGAAACTCAAATCAATAAGCCAATCATGTCACGTCCTTGAGAAAGTTGGAGACTCTTTAAGGCATTCGCAGCCTGTAGTACCAGCTGCTTGAGTAGCCTGGGAGATCGATCACTTGGCCGATGAGTTTGAGACCTAACTGCCTGGGCAACAGCTAGAATGTGCCTCAAAACTAAACACCAACCAACCAAGCCAGCCATCCCCAAATCCACCTAAATACAAAACAATATGAAAACTCTATGTAATTCTGCTCCTAACCAAGTTAAATTCAGCTTCAAACAAGCGGTGGGACAGACAGGAAAAAAGAGCTAGGCTTCCAGAAGTTCTCACTGTTCATCCTTATATCTTCCAATGCACTTAGTATCATCTTGAAAAGTCCTACAAACAGAACTTTGCAATCTGCTTTTTAATGAAATAAAAGATAATTTCTGTGCTTTTTAATGATATCAAAAATCAATGCATATTTTCTGGTCCTAACACTGTAGTAGCATCCACTCTGCCAGCTGGGAATGAGTGGCTTTGTTTAGTAAGGTTCCTGAAGCAATGTTGGACCTTTATGACCTTCTCATGAGACAGGAGCAGCGGATCTCTCTGGTATTATTATTAGGGAGAAGTACTGCTGAACCAATGCCATAGACTTCCTTTTCAAAGAACAAAATAGACTCATAATTGGAAAAGCATTTTTGGTCTGCTGATCCTACAAAAGATTAAAATTAAACTCTAGAATAACAAGGACTAAAATCAGATAAGACTTTAAAATATTTTTTCCTTATGTAATCCACATCCTCAAATGTGTGCTATGAATGCCACAATATAACAACATATGTCAACAACACATATCATCTAAGCACATGAAATAATTAAAGCAGATATAACAATCACTATCATTTTTGAGTGCAGACTGCATGCAAGAGACTGTGTTAGTGTCTTTAAACCCACAATCTTGTTTCTTGCCCGGAACAAGAATATAAAGCAAATTTTACTATCCACGTTTTAAAAATGAAGAACTGAGGCATGGTGAACTTAAATAGCTTGCCTAGAGAAACGGAGATGGTATGTGTGCAGGTCTGAAAATTTGAACTAGGTCTGTATTTCCAAAGACTGTACTCTTACTCAGCACCTATTTATCATTGTCGCCATCTTTGGTGACATAAAATAAATAAAATAATAAATAAATAAATAAATAAAATAATAAATAATAAATAAAATAATTTAAATAATAATACAACAATAAAAAATTCTACAAACAACATGATGGATTCATTTTTGTTTATCAAGTAAAAGAAAAGTAAGATTTTTTTAAAGAAAAATTTAATGGATTTATCAGTATAAACAATAAAAATTGCTAGGTACATAAGCCTAAGCTTTTGACTTTGAGTACGTTGCTAGTGACCTTTGTTCAGTAAATGTGGGCAAAACAAACAAAAGATCACCAAACTTTACTTTTAGAAATCTGAAACATGGATATCAGTACCAAGATTATATGTGGTTAGACTTTTTTCCATGTTTACTTGATTCTATGGTCTTCCAAAACCACGTTTTCTTAGAAATCTGAGAGTCTGCTTTTTTTAACACATACTCATCTTCCGAATAGGGTCAGACAATGTATTCTGTCACTGAATTTGAAATTCATGCTGGAATTTACTTCAGGCTAAGCTTGTTATGCAGTTGGATCCATGTAGAGTTGGGCATGCTATATGACAACTCTACTGTGGATGGGTTTATATATAGACTTCCTTCCATCTGGGTTTATTTTCAATTTCAGAACAAATAGAAACCATACCACAGCAGGAAGAATACTGATGAGTAAATGTTTCAGGCTTGCAGAGACTCCAATAATTTATTCCTTCATTGTGACACACTCATTCACTTAATCAGTATTTATTCAACATCTTCTAGGTACTGTGTGCACTGTCGTAGGCGCTAGGACACAGCAATGAATAAAATAGACTAAAACCTCTACTTTAGGGAAGAGTATTCACTGCTATAAACCCTGAAAACTCTATTTAACACACCCCTGTACAGCAGCATTTTTCTGTAAAGGACCAGATAATAAATATATTAGTCTTTGTTGGTCATAAAAATAAACATGGGCCGGGTGTGGTGGCCCATGCCTGTTATCCAGCACTTGGGAGGCTGAGGCAGGAGAATCGTGAGTTCGAAGCCAGCCTCAGCAATTTAGCGAGGCCCTAAGCAACTCAGTGAGACCCTGTCTCTAAATAAAATACAAAATAGGGTGGGGGATGTGGCTCAGTGGCCAAGTTCCCCTGAGTTCAATACCTGGTTCCAAAAAAAAAAAAATTAAATTAAAAATAAAAAATAAACCATGGTTATATTCCAATTAAACTTTATTTACAAAATGGTCAGTGATCCTAGATTACACATGATCTTGTCTCAGTCTTTGATTCAATAACTTGAAAAGCGCAGGAATAAAGAGTTACACAATTTAAGGAAAGACTTTGGGAGTTAACCCAGTAAACTTCATTTTGCAGATGAATTCTATGAGGTCCTGAGTGGTTGAGTGATTAGGTCAAGATAACACACTGGTAGCAGAACCAGGATTGGAACCTGTTACTTCTGTCTCCTGATTTAGTTCCTTTCTACTTCAGTATTTTACCTCTACACTGCTGGGAGTCCCAGCACTTATTATAATCTTGTGCCATGTATAAGAGAACATTTTTTTCTTTGATTTCTTGGGGTCCAGATACTACTAGTTTTAAGAACTCACCCATTCTGTTGCCACCACCTCACCAGCATGACTGTTGCCATTGCCACCATCACCAGCATCACTGCCATCACAACCACCACCACTAACAGCACCATCCATGTTGTTACCACCACCATCACCACCAACGGTCCCCAACACAAGAAATAACGAAGGGTCATCAAAGACATTCTCGTTGGCAGCTTGGTGTGGCAAGTAGGAATGCATTCAAGTGCTATCTGAAAGCACCCCTGTAAGAGGGTGTTGCAGGGAACTTCTTATAGGTCTGGATTGGTGCCAGCAATTCTAAGGAAGAATTACAAAGCTGAAATCCTTTTTGGATTGCATGCTATCAAGAAACAGGAGTAACTTAATGATTGACTTTTTAAATCCATTTTATTCAGTAGGTGGGAAGCTTATTAGCAGGACTATAGTTGTTTGGTAAAGAAGTAGCAATCACGATAGCACAAAGAAAGCAAGATAGTGATTTTTTTTGGCATGTGAATGGCCTGGTTATAATCTTGTTTTCAGCAATTTTTTTTTTTTCGTTTGTTTGTTTTACCTGCATTTTCTTATTTCAGTAGCAATACAGGTCCACTGTTAGAAATGATAAAATTCAAATAGAACAAATAAGAAATTAATATCATCTATCCAGAGATAACTATAACAACTTAGCATGCATCACTTTCTGTGTATAAATGCACATACATTCCAGCTGGAGCTAAACTTTTCACTTATTAAATAACAAGTTTCCTGAAAAAAATCATCTTTTTTAATGTCTCAAAGACATTTACTGTGTGATTTAGCTATACTTTATTTAACCAATTTGTTACATATTAAAAAGAGGGTTTCTTTCTTTGTTTCTTCTTCTTCTTCTTCTTCACTGTTTTTTAAAAATATACACAAATCTTTGTGTACATCCTAATATTTTTCTTAGGATTAATTTCTAGAAATGATAATGTTAGATTAAAGCTAATACATATTTGATGCTTTATTTTTGTAAATTGCCATTAGAAAATTTGTAAAAATTTTTACTCACACATGCAGTAGATAAGAATATTTCCAACTGTAATGCAACATCTGAAAATACAATATTTTTACATAGAATTCATTCATACTTTCCATTAGTTCAATAAATTTTTATTGAATATCTCACGTGGGATAGTCACTGTACTAGGTCCTAAATATATAAAGAATCATCAGTTATTTTTCTTAAAGCCAGTGTCTTCATTTGTCAAAATCTAGATATATGGCCATCAACTGCTTTTGCATGAAAGTGTAAGAAGGTATGAAAATCTTGTTAGATGAGCTTTTATTGAAGGAAAATTACATTGTGGCACTGTTCATAATAAATGCATTATGAATAATCTATCATCATCTTCAAAGTGTGACCTAATTCACATTTTCTCCAAATATTTATGGCCTATATTTTAAATAAGGCAATGTGCTAAATTTTGTCTGATCCAGTCATACAAATATCTATTGGACTATTAAGAAAATCATAGTAATCATCAAGAAAAAGCATTACTAGCTTACAGGCAATTTCTGAACTATTATTCTGGACCACTCCCCAACCAAAAAGTTGTTGGCTGGTAAATCTCATATTCTCCTTGCTATACGATTGATCTAGCAGCATCTGTTAAGTTGCTATTGAAAGAAATAGCAACTCAAGTATGAACACCTAAGGTTGCATTAGATAACTTTGAAACAAAGCTACATTTTGGAAAGCAAAATGAAAATTAGGTTAGATAACTGCAAAGCAAGATAATTTTGGTCTTAAATTTTATTTTCTTTTGCATTTTCTGAGATTGGGGAGTGTCTTTATTATTAATCAGGTTCTTCCTACAAAACTTGTGTGACCTTGAGCCATCTACACTGTCTTGAAATTCAAACAAATATGTGCACTTTTCATTACACTTTAATATCTTTTTTCCAATTCAGTGCATGTCGATAAACACTATTAGACTTTTGTACTAACAGCTGTAGCTATTTTTTAAATTAAAACAATCTCATAAAAATTTATACTTTAAAAAGATAATTTCATTTGACATTTATCTATGTTTATAAGTAAAATATATCCACTAATATCAAACTTATATTGTTTACTTTGCTTTTGAAATTGTGCTAAATTTCTTTTGCATGAAACTTAGTTAAGCTATAATGATTTGTTTTTAAAAGAAATCATGATTATGACTATAATTTGTATTCTTTACAGGTAGTTTAAAATTTAGAGTAGTCCTGAATCGTTCTAAAAATTTTGATCAAAAGTAAAATATAAAATGCACTTATCATGTGAAATGTTATATCTTTGCTATGCCTTCATTGTGCTCACATTGTTTCAAAGTAATTTTTATATTATATATTCATCAGTTATACTAAAGATGAATTTTAGTATGTCTCGAGAACTATAACTAATGCATAGTATGCATGTCTTTGTCTTCCTCTATTTTGATTTTTAAATTCTTGCATTATAAGTTAAAGTGACAACCAAAATTATTGTTGGCACCATAAATTTTAATATGCTAATAAATTAGTTGAGTATAAAATTTGTAGTTGTTATGTAACTTTCTAAGATTGTTGTGCATAGAGCAGTATCAGTTCAAAGATCTTGATGTAGCTTATTACAGAGCCAATTTTTGAATGGTACTAATTGTTTGGTATTTATATTTTGTAAATGAAGTTAGTTTGAGGTAAATCTCACACATCCTCCTTTTCTTTTAGTTATTCATAAAAGATCCAAAGTTTGACGAAATCTCTCTTTCTACACATCCACATAGTTCATTATGTCAAAAATGTATATATGTACATTCAAATATATACATGAACATATATGTATATGGAGAGAGAGGCTTTTAAAGGTTTTTCTTTATTTTAAAATGTATTTTATTTCTAGTAGATTCCTTTTTTGGTGTGAGTGATACATATTTTGATAATATATAGATTCTTGTCTGCTACCATCATCAAGATACAAAGTGATCATGCGCATGCACACCACACACACACACACACACACACACACACACACAGAGGACTCCCTCATGCTGCCTCATTGTTACCATCCTCTCCTCCACTTCAGTCCTTGGCAACCATTGATCTGATCTCTGCCCAATAGTCCTTGCCTTTTCCAGAACTTCATGTCAATGAAACCATACAGTGTGCACTTTTGGGGCCTGACTGCTTTCACTTGGAGTAATGCATCTGCAGTCCATTCAGGTTCCTGCACCCATTGGAAACTCCTTTTTGTAGCTGTGCAATATTACATTGAATATACAACTGTTTTCACTAATGAAGAGATGTTTTGTTTGTTTCCAATTTTTTAGTGATTATGCATAAAGTGCTTTTAAGCATCATTTTTCCCACTGTTAGTGTGAACATGTTTTCATTTCTCTTGTGTAAATAGCTATGAGTAGGATTGCTAGATCATATCCTAAGCTCATGTTTAACTTTTTAAGAAATAGCCAAACTCTTTTCCAAAAGGCTGTGCCACTTTTCTTCCCCACCAGTAATGTAGGAGAGTCCCAGCAGCACTGCATCCTTACTGGACTTAATATTGTCCATCTGAGGGATGCTGTGGTGTATGTCTGTAATCCCAGTGATTCAGGAGGCTGAGACAGGAAGATCCAGAGTTCAAAACCAGCCTCAGCAACAGTGAGGTGCTAAGAAACTCAGTGAGACCCTGTCTCTAAATAAAATACAAAATAGGGCTGGGGATGTGGCTCAGTGATTGAGTGCCCAAGTTGAATCCTTGACACCTCCTCCTCCACCCCCCAAAAAATATATTGACCATCTGTTATTTTAACTGTGTAAATAAATTTGTAGTGGCATTTCATTGTGGTTTTAATTTTTTTTCATTTTCCTAATGGCTAATGACATTGAGCTTATTTTCCATCTTTGTATTTTCTTGCCCATTTTTAAAATTCTGAGATTTATTTTAGCATTGAATTTTGAGAATATTCTTTTTTACATATTCTGGAGGCATGTTCTAAGTTAGGAATGAGATTTATAAATAATTATTCTGACTTGGCTTGTCTTTTCATTCTCTTGACAGTATCTTTCATCAACAAAGAGTTTTTTTTTTTTTTAAATAAAACCCACTTTACCTATTTAAAAATTTTTTTATGGCTCACACTTTTGGTGTCATACCTAAAAACTCTTTTTTCCTAATTCAAGGTCTCAAGATTTTTGTCCTGTGTGTTCTTCTACACGTTTTCTTTGGGTGACTTAATATTCAAGTCATCCCGGCGGAACCTGATTCCGTTGGGTACTTGAAAAATTGCACATGATATCTAGGTTTCTATCTCAATTCTGAGACCGCTCCAGATGAAAGTGCTTTGTAAATCCTAGAGTGCTATAGACTTTAAAAAGTATTTCCTTGCATATAAATCCTGTAAGTGCAAACGACTATATAAATACATGATGATTACAACCTTGCTCCTCATTCTAGGAGCTCCCTGTACTTCTGCTCTAGCAGGTAGAATAAAGCATGGTGCTTAAGAATTCTGGATTCTATCTTTCAATTTCATGGAATAATTTGAGAATGACTGGTGTGAGTTCTGTTGTAAAGGTCTGGTAGAACTCAGCTGAGAATCCATCCGGTCCTGGGTTTTTCTATTTTGGAAGGCTTTGAATTGCTGTTTCAAGTTCATTACTTGATATTGGTCTGTTTAGGTTTTCTAAATCTTCCAGATTAAATTTGAGCAGTTCATGGTGTCTAGAAATCTGTCATTGTCTTCTGGATTTTTCCAATTTATGGAGTATAAATTTTCAAAATAGATTCTGATAATACATTGAATTCTAGAAGTGTCCATGGTGATATTTTCTTTCTCATCTCTGATCTTATTCACTTCTTCTCACTCTTTCTTTTGGTTAGTTTGGCTAAAGATTTGTCAATCTAATTTATCTTTTAAAAGAACCAAATCTTCATTACTCTGATCCAGTGTTTACTTATTATCAATTTCATTGATTTCAAATCTGATCTTAGTTATTTCCTGTCTTCTACTAGTTTTGGGGTAAGTTTGTTCTTCTTCTAGGGCTGTGAACATAAACTTATTTATTTAAGATCTCTCTAATTTTTTTTAATGTAGGCATTCAGGACTGTATTTCCTCTTAGGACTGCTTTCAAATGCATACTCTCTCAGATATTTTGATACATTGCATCGGTGTTTTCTCTGTTTCTATGAATTTATTGATTGCAATTCTCTTTTTCTCTTTGATTCATTCTTCATTTAACAGAATATTGTTCAATCTCTATGTGGTTTCTATTATTTTTCTTGCTGCTGATTTGTACTTCATTCCATTATGATCTGATAGAATACAAGGGATTATATCATTTTTTTGTATTTTCTAAGATTTGTTTTGTGGTCTAGAATATCATCTGTTTTGGAAAAAATTCCATGCACAGCTGAGATGAAGGTAAATTCAGCTGTTCTGAGGGTTGAATATTCTGCAGATATTCATTTGGTCCATTTGATTTATAGTGTTGTTTGGGTTGGAGATATCTTTATTGATTTTATGTTATGATGACCTGTCTATTGGCAATAAGGGTGTATTGAAATCACCCAGTATTATTGTGTTAGGGTCTATTTGGTATTTTCTGTGATAAAATGTTTTTTTCCATGTAATTGAGTGCATTAACTGTTTTATTCACCTTTTTTTTTTGCTGCTGTGATTAAAAGACTTGACAAGAACAATTTTAGCAAAGGAAAAGTTTATTTGGGGGCTCATGGATTTAGAAGTTTCACTCCATAGGAGTCTGGCTCCATTCTTTGGTGCTTGAGGTGAGGCAGAACATCATGGCAGGAGAGTGTGACTGAGGGAAGTAGCTCATATGATGATCAGGAAGAAGAGAGAGATTCCACTTGCCAGATACAAAATATATACCACAAGGTGCACCCACAATGACCCACCTCCTCCAGCCATACCTACCTGCTTTCAGTTACCACTAAGTTAGTCCCATCAGGGGAATTAATTCACTGATAGGGTTAAGACTCACATAACCAAATCATTTCTCATCTAAACCTTTTTGAGTTGTCTTACATGTGGACCTTTGGGGAACACTAAATATCTAAACCATAACTTTGACATTTGAGGCATAAATGTCTACTATCATTATATCTTCTTGTTGGATTGTTCCCTTTACTAGAATGTAATGGCTTTCTTTGTCTCTTCTGACATGGAGAATATGCTAAGTGAAATAAGCCAAACTCAGAAACTCAAAGTTCAAAGGGGAGGGAAGGATAGTATAACATACAGAACCAATCAAATGTGAATTAATATATGAGTGAAAGGAAGTGGCATAGAGGAAGGAGAATGGGAGAGGGCAGGGAAGATAGGAGGGAAAAGGAGGGATCATAACTAATTCATTTCCATGCATGTCTGAATTTGTCAGGATGAACTCAACCACTACGTGTAACTACTATAAAGCTCTAATTAAAAGAAAAAAAAGAGACAACAACAAAAATTATGGATATTAGTTGATTTTGGATAAATCTGGTTCTGGCACTTGCTAGCTGAGGAATTTTGGGAAGCCTATGTAATTCAAGTACTAGTTTCCTCACCTGTAAATCGAAGCCACTACTTCATGGATAATGTGAGTCTCAAAACGTGCTAAGTACAAGGCCTAATCCTCCAGTCTTTTGGCAAATCACTGTTGGTGGGGTAATGGTTGTCATTTCTTATGGAAGCTTGCTGCTCCTACTTTCCATCAGTTATTGAATCACATGTCAGTCCAGGATCTGAGGTCCTTTTCGTCTTGCTGGTCTTGCCTGCTGTTGACCAAGGTGCTGGACTCCCCATTGCAGTGTACCTACCCTGCAGGCACTTTTCCTGCCAGTTTCTTCTGATGACAGTCATCACCAAGTAGGCCACAAGGCACCACGTCCATGGACAGTAGGCTCTACCTGCCCCATTTGTTCTTCTCCAACACTGGCTCTTCCCTGTGTTCCCTTCAAATTGATGCTAATGCCTGGAATCCAGGTCCTGTGGTTACCTCAACCTCCGTCACCCCCTCTCAAACTCTCCAGTAGATGTGTTCTCACTATTTTTAAATCTTCTTAAAAAGTTGTCAACTCTTTAATTAAGAATTAAAAAAAATGAAGAAAACAAAAAAAATAAAACATATCATGAATGCATTGTTGGTTTCTAGAATATTATAATCTCTCAGTTAAGTCTAGGAAATTCACACAAAGTCATACATGTAAGCTTTTAGCCCCTCTTGATTTAAATGCTGTTATGAAGAGAATTTAGGTGATTTTAATAGGATTCTTCACTTTCCATTTTCCATGGGATGGTGTTGAGGAAATGACAGGCCGGCAATAATTTGGTCACAATGGGTATTGAAAAGTTTTATGTGCCAGAATTGTGGGTGTGTAAAAAGCCCAACTATTTTATCTATAAAACCAACTGCTGAACTGTGCAGAGGTTTATTGTCTCAGGTCACATAGATTTCTTTTGTGAGAGGTCTTTTATTTGTTTGGGAGTTGGAGATACTGCTTACATCTGTCTATAGTGTTTTTGAATACTACCATTTTCTTCCTTTGTAAAGATAGGAATTTTTTGTGTGTTTTGAAGTCTGTTTTCATCTTCTTTTATCTCTTCTCACTCTCAAAACTAAACTAAGGATGTGAGGGATGTACCATCTCCTTTTGCCTTCCCACCAGAGAGCTGCGATTTTTTTCAGAGGAAGGGATAGAAGTGTGCTTTGATTGCTGTGAAGGGGCAATTGTGACATCTTCCTGCAAAGTTAAGCGCAGGAGAGATCAAATGCTCTGATTTGAAGTCCATTGTGTGTGTTCACAGCACATGTGAGAAAAATGTAAAATCAAGGATCCGGTCTAGAAGTAAACTACAACCCAGATGATAATGGGGTTAGAGCAAAATACTATAGGAACTTGAGAAAATGACATGTCCTACACTGCTAGAAGATGAATGGTAATCATTTATCATTGAGTGTATTGATGTGTTAAAAGTGCAAGCTGGAATCCACTTCTTAGGCTCTTGAGCCTCCAAGCACTTAGCTCCTGCCTGCAGTTTCATGGAAAGTCTTTTTGGGAACCATGTGCTACTTCATAGGTTGAGGCAGAGTCAAAGTGGGCGCCAGCTGTCTACCTTATTGAGTGAGCGCTGATGAAGTGTCAGGGAATCATGTCATTAGTCTAAATGCGTTCTATATTCACTCATTCAATCTCCTACCCTGGAGAGGGTTAAACAGTGAGCATTTTAAGCAAAAGTGTATTTAACCTGTTTAAATCTTTGTTTAGCCCAGCATGGTCTGGGTTGCCTTCCTGTTATTATCCTGTGCAGAGCTTATATTGCCTTTCGCATATTGTTGTGTCTTTCATTTGGGGCTACTTTTGTGATTACGATATGGTTGGAACTGTGATTTTTATGATTCATCATTTCACTCTGATTTATGGCAAAGCTGTGACCTGGGGAGGTGAGATCTTGGAGGCAGGATGAGCACCCAGCCCTGTCAGGGAGTGACCCGGAATTCTATGTTACCAGATAACTGGGATGTAGAAGGAGGTTCAGCTCAGATTTAGACTCAACACAGCATTGGATAAACATCTTAAAACTGAAGTGCAGGTTGTAGATGTTAATTCCTGCCTCTTGTGATGATGACACTACTCCTTAGGAGAGATGATTACATGTTAAGAATTTGGGAAACACTTAACATTATGGATGGTGTGCTTTACATTTTTTTTTTCTTTTAACCTGAGTGTTCACTGTGTACTAGGTACTTACTATCTGGGCATTTTATACGTGTTAACCCATGACATCTTCTTAAGAAATCTGTGAGGTAAGTGATATCCCCATTTTAGAGATAAATAACTTGAGTTATTGTATAATTTAGCTCAGGAGACAAAAAAGTCATTATTATTTCCAAAACTTCTAAAAAGTCACATGGACTTAATTCTCCCAATTTAGCTTAGCTTTGCAGGGAAACCATGCCTCATGAGATGGGTCTCAGTATGAATAACACCTACCCTTACTTGTACTTTCTTTGAATCTGATCAGGTGGCAGAATTGTCACCTAAGATGTATAATGAATATGCACTCATAAGGATGAACAGGGTGTGGATGGTACTAAAGGTTGAAAGTACTTGAGGGAACCTCACTGTATCGCCAGAGCAAGAAAAATCTCATTTATCCTTTCACAGTTATTAGAGAAGGGGCCATGTGTTGAAATGCATTAGAACAGGACGTCCTACTGGTCTGCTGGCTCCTCCCCCACACCCTCACATATTTCACTCCTGACTACCACAGTTTGTTTTACCTTCTGGCTCCCAACGTTTCTTGGGACCTACTCTTGTCTCTGGTCTAGGAGTGATTACTGACTTTGTTGGCCTTCAACTTGGCATTACTCCTGGACTTTGGTTCAGCCTCAGCAAGTAATGTCTTTGGCTCCTTGTCATGTGATTGCTCTCAGCTGCTCCTGCTGCTTCTCTGTGAAGCTGCCCTGGGGATGTGGGTCAAGCCTGGTGTCTAACCCTTGCTTCTAATAGTAGCCTGGTATGCACAGTTATGTTATAAGATTTTACTAACCACCTAGTAATTTTCCACTAAAATTTGCTTATTACTATTAAACTGGCTTCCATGTTATGAGCTCTACATATGAACTCTACGGGTGATACACCTTCCTAGGGAAGAAGAAAAGGGGCTATGAGGATGAGATTGGTGGTTAGCAAGTGAAATCATAGCTGTCTTTCTGTTTGGCTCCAGCAGACCCCTAACGTACTCTGTTAGGTTTTTACCATCATTTCATGGAGATTTTATACAGCATCCAGACATGCATGCCCCCAGGAGTTTATATTTAATTAGGGAAGCAAGGATGTCCTTGTTTTACATAGATCAAGATCAGATTAACTCATTCAGTAACCAATTTTAGGCCTCTGACACAGAATGTGTGACTTGGAGTCAATTAATTAACCTTTCTGTGCTTTAATTTGGGGAAGTATGTAAGTATCCTGGGGGTCGGGGGACACATGATAGCAACTACTTATTACATTTTGTGGAGCAAGGTGGAGAGACCCAGAGCCCCAGCCCTGAGTGGAAATGTGGAATAGTGGAACGATCTCAGGCAGGAAATAAGTGGATTTGGGTTTAAATAATGGCTTACCTTCTTGGTAGCTGCAAGGCCTTTTTAAGTTACTTCCTTTGGTCTTAGTGTTGCTGTTTGTGTTGCTACCGGTGTTGCCACATTTTGTAAACACTGGAAAGCTAAGTTATATGAAGCACCTAGCTTACTGCTTAGCATACAGCACATGCTCAGTAAATAACTGGATGCTGTGATTATTGAAAGTAACAGCCTCTCCAGGGATGTTGTACTTTATCTTAAGAGCCCTGGAGAAGCACTGAAAGTGTTTGAGAAGGAGCAGGATATAACAGTATCCATGTCTTTGTGACTACTCTAACTGCAGTTTAAGAATAAATGGAGAGAAGAAGGGAGGAACTTTAGATTATGAAGAGGGAAATGAGAGGGGCAGGGAGTGGGGGCACAAAAATTGGTGGAATGAGACAGACATCATTACCCTACGTGCATGTATGATTACATGAATGGCATGAATCTACATCATGCACAACCATAGAAATGAAATGTTGTACCCCATTTGTGTACAATGAATCAAAATGAAGTCTGTAAAAATTTAAAAAATAGGATAAATCAAGGGAAGCAGAGACATTAATAAGATGAGGGCCTTTAGCAGTAATATCAGAAGTCTTGGCCAGAAGAATGGCAGTGCAGATGGAGGAAAGAAGATTGATTTAAGAGGTCTTTTAAGGTGGAATAATAGAATTTTATTTTCCTGATTAAAGAACGTTCAGATATTATTGAGAAAGAGCTCATATGGGGTGGGAGCAGGTTAAAAATTACAGGACACAACCTGAGTGCAGGTTGGGACTCACTGAGAAGAGGCTTACTAGTAACAAGCACTGTGTCCTTCAATGGTGTGGAGAGGGCTGTCATCAGCTGGGAACAGTCAGCCCCTCAGTGGGGCAAACTCTCAAGAAGGGGCTCTAACTCCTATTGTTACTTGTTTTACTAGATGGGGTGAGCAATTGATATACAGTTAAATTTGTATACCAAAATACTTAGGGGAGTCACAGAAAGATATCTTGCAGCTTTCTATCGACTATCCTGGGTGTCAAATTCCTGGTCTGATAGAATTTGATACCTTGTGGAAAGTTGAAAACAATAGAACCATCTCCCACAGAAAATGAGGAAGCACTATTCTCAGGTACTGTCTAGTCTGGCAATGGGGAGGGACCTTCCACCACCCAGCAGAAACTCCCATTCATCCTTCTGAATTAGGACACAAAAAAGAGAATATTGGAGCAGAAGAATACATGTCACATTTTTGCAATTATGGCAAGAGGGAAAAAGGAGAGCACATGGGTATACGCTCAGAAGGAGGTCACAGTGAAGGTTTCTATTTTCCTGAAGAGTAGATCAGGGCATTTGCCAAGAGGCAGGTGAATAGTATCAGGTTCAGAGAATTGAGGAAGGTGGGAAAGTTAAAAATAGTCATTGTGGAGAATAGGAGAGAGCTTTGCCTAAAGAAAAACTTTAAGGTTGCTGGAAAGTTAAAGTTTGAAGACATGAATTTTTAATGGTAGCAACCTAAGTAGATCTGGTTTTTTTTTTTTTTTTTTTTTTTTTTTTTTTTTTTTTTTTTTAGCAGTGATGGATCAACAGTTCAGGTATAAATATGTAGAAGGCAGATGTTGGGTGAACGGGGATTGAAATTTTATCAGATAGCATTGTGGTCAGGGTTATTACACTTTATTTTGGATAGAGGACAGTCGTGATGATAAAAGTCCTTGTAGTGTAGCTACTGGGCTTGAAGTCTGCAGTGGAATGGTTAAAAAAGATGATGAAAGTGAGACAGTGAAAAACCAAGAGCCAAAGAATTGTATCTTAGATGCCAAAGGGACAGGCAAGTATTTTTTGCTGGAGAATGAATCAGCCATGGGTAGAATATAGGACATTTGAAGGAACATCATGACAAGGTAGTGTACTATTTTATGGTTCCTCCTTTTACTTGTACCTCAAGGGGACCTCTTTTTTCCTCCAACTTGAACTATTCGGGGCTAGAAGGGAATCTGGAGTTATCATGGCTGCAAATATAGCTGTCCCTTGGTACACATGGGAGATTGGTTCCAGGTCCCCTGTGGATACCAAAATCTGAGAATGCTCAAGTTTCTTGTATAAAATGGTATTGTATTTGCATATAACTTATGTACAACCTCCCTCAGACTTTAAATCATCTCTAGATTATTTACAATATGTAATGCAATGTAAACACTATGTAAATAGTTGTCATACTGCATTGTTTAGGGAATATGGATAAAAAAAACTTTGTACATGTTCATCAGGGAGCTGTTTTTATCCCCTGGATATTTTCAATCATGGTTGAATCCAAGAATGTGGAACCCATGGATACACTGGGCGGCTTCCATAATTATCAAGCATATTAAGGGTGATTGAAAGCATTCAAAATCTTACATATGAATGATTTCTTGACTAAGAGGATGAATGAAAAGGTAACTAGAATTGAGCTGCTATAAGCATTGATGTGGCTGCTTTACTGTAGTATGCTGTTTTGAAGTCCTTTAGCTATAAACCAAGGAGTGGATAACTGGGTCAAAAGGTGGGTCTTTGCCAAGTTTTCTGAAGAATCTCCATATTGCTTTCCAGAGTGGCTGCACCAATTTTCAACTCCACCAGCAATGTACAAGTTGCCTTTTTCCCCACACTGACACCAACACCTATTATTGCTTGTATTCTTGATAATAGCCATTCTAATTGGAGTAAGATGAAATCTTAGGGTGGTTTTAATTGCATTTCTGTAATTACTAGAGATGTTGAACACTTGTTCATATATTTGTTGATCGCCTATATATCTTCTTCTGTGAAGTGTCTGCCCAGTTCCTTAGCCCATTTATTGATTGGGTTCTTTGAATTTTTGGTGTAAAATTTTGTAAGTTCTTTATAAATTTTGGAGATTTGTGCTCTATCTGAAGTGCATGTGGAAAAGATTTTCTTCCACTCTCTAGGCTCCCTTTCCACATTATTGATTGTATCCTTTGCTGAGAAAAAGCTTTTTAGTTTGAATCCATCCCACTTATTGATTCTTTCTTTCATTTCTTGTGCTTTAGGAGTCTTGTTAAGGAAGTCTGGTCCTAAGTCACCATGATAAAGATTCAGGCCTGCTTTTTCTAGATTATGGAACCAACCTAGACGCCCTTCAACAGATGAATGGATAAAGAACCTGCAGTATATATACACAATGGAATATTATTCAGCCATAAAGAAGAATAAAATTATGGCATTTGCAGGTAAATGGATGGAATTGAAGAATATCATGCTAAGTGAAATAAACCAATCTCAAAAAACCAAAGGTCTAATGTTTTCCCTGATAAGTGGATGATGATACATAATGAAGGTGGGTGGGTTGTGGGGTAAGAGAAGAATGGAGGAACTTTGGATAACGTAGACGGAAATGAGAGAAGGGAGGGGGCAGGGGTATGAAAGACAGTGGAATGAGACAGACATCATTACCCTATATACGTGTATGATTACATGAATGATGTGAATCTACATCATATACAACCATAGAAACAAAAAGTTGTACTGTATTTGTGTACAATGAATCAAAATGCAGTCTGAAAAATTTAAAAAAATAAAAAAAGAAGCACAAAACAGAGCCGGAAAAAAAGTAATTAGAAGCTAAGGGAAGAGAGGCTAGGATCTCAATGATAGAAGAGAGTGAAATGAGAAACAGAAGTACTTGAAGAGGAACATGGGCTCTGGAGTGGCAAATACAGGGCCAGTTCATACGCTGCTGCATAGTCATCCTCGATGATTATATTCTGGTCCCGCCTCCGTGCAGATCCATCCTTCATGGACAGTGCTCCACCTGGATGCAAGATGCATCCATTAGCTTCCCTAACTCTCCACCCTGGAATGGATGGTGGAGCCCCTAGGAAGGTAATGGTGGGATGAGAAGATTTGGCTCTTGACCAGGATTGGATCATAGAAAATTTGCTTTAAATATGCTTCACCATTGTAGAGAACAGAAAATCACAAAACTCCGCAATGAGAATTTTTTCGAAAGGTTATTTTGAGAAAGATAGTTTGGGACCACACTATGGAAAGCCTGAAATTTCAAGATAAGGAAATATCTTGGAGTTTTAGAATTCTAGAATTTCAGAATAAGATCCTCTCCTTTGAGAACGGGCAGATAATATGTGGGAAGAAGTACTTTTTGAAGTTTCACGAGGTATTGGTGAGTGGGTGGATTGTATATTTATGTCATCTACATCCACAGAAAAATTGTCTTTTGTCCTTTATATCTTCATTATCAATATAGTCTGTAGTTTCTTCTTAAATAATGTCTTAAATTTTCTTCTATTTTTTCTTATTCTACCACTATCATTTTGTTTTTCTCTTTATTTGTTTTTGAACCCCCAACTTTCTATTCATTTTAAAATGCCAGAGTTATTTTTTCATCTCAGTAACTTTTGCTCATAAAGGTCATTCATTGACCTACTCAAAAGGCAATTATGAGTTCAAGGTTATCTTGTCCCTGTCCTAATTTAATTTCTTAGGGTGATCTCTTTTACTGTGTGTTCCCAAGTGAGATGCTGTTTCTGGTCATCCCCTTGAGCACGTTTCCGCTTTCCATATTGCCAAGCAACACAGGTGTCTTCTGCAGCGTCCTTCCCATGGTGAAGCCTCAGCAATCAGTCAAATGGGTGCATGCTCACTCATCCATGCTGGCAAAGTGACAAGGGCAAACCTCTGTGACCACAAAATACTGTCTTGAAGTACCTTTTATAAACTTACTTCCACAAGTTTTATAATAACTAAATAGAATCGAGGACCTGTCTATGTCCTTTGACTTTCACATCTTGCCTACTGAGTGAGAAGAGGGTGAAATATACATACCCATTTGGGGTTCAAGGCCTGACATTGGGAGTAGATCTGTAAGACACTGGATGAACTCCAACAGACCTGTAACCTCCTAAAACTTGAATGTGAAAAATTTATGTGTACTTACGGCATTTTTCTCCACAAAGAGAGGGAATAGTTTTCTATAGTTTTCTTTTTTAAAAGGTATTTTGATTTCTTTATTGTTGTAAAGTGAAACAAATTAATTTGGTTATAGAGGCTCCTTTGGCTGGGAAAGCTAATATCCAGTGAGGTTCAATATGGTGAGGGTTAGCAATCTCACTATCAGGTTGGAAGGAAAGAAATCTCAGATCAAACTCTTACATATCAACCTTTACTAAACAATCAAATGTGAACAAGCAGGCAGAAAACAGCTTAAGTAACAGGATCTGCCAGCTTAAGAAGTCCGAACTCGCTGTCCTTTTAGATACTTGGACTTCTACATTAGATGAAAGGCTCACTCAGGATAACACTACAGTGTTTCTGAAGGCTGAGTTTGGTACTTCCCTAGCTGGGTTGATCGACCGTGGCTGCACACGGGAATGCTTGCTAATTAAACTTTGCAACCTCTCCTGAGAACTCAAGCTACACACCACTGGGTTCTTATGTCTCATTCTTGCCAGAAGAGGAAGGGTGGATGGGGCTCACAGTGAACACATGTTGAGTACCTTTAGCTTTACCAATGACAGCCAACTTCTAACATTCACTATGCTATTTAATGACTAGTAATTTCACAAATAAAAATACCTTTCTGGATAGTTTCTATGTTCAGATGATAAGCTAGGGAAAGCAGAACACGGAATGGTCATTTCTGATTTGTGGATTTCTGATAAATGTGTATAACCTCCACAAGAGTATGGATTTGTCATTAGGGAAACCAATCCTAGAGGGGAATCATAAATTGAGTGTATATATGTCATGTTATATCATCAATCCTGAAACATTTAAAAATAATTACAGATATCATATTTATGCACATAACACATAAAATTTTATATAAATGCAGATGTATACTCATATATTTCATATTTAATTTAATTTTTTTCTTTAACATCTATTATACTTTTTTCAAAGAAAGAATGATCATGCTATTTCTGTTTATCTGCATCTTCCTTTTAAAATTTTATTTAAAAATTTTAAGCAACTTAAATCTCATATAAGAACCATAAGTTGGCTCATTTTTTTTTTTTAATTTTTTTTTTATTTACTTATTGATTCATTGAACACAAATGGAGTACAGCTATTGTTTCACTGGTTGTACACAAAGTAGAGTCACACCATCTGTGCGTTCATGCATGTACACAGGGCAATGGTATCTGTCACACATTTTGTTATTAATTTTACCCCCCACCCACCCCCCACCCCTCCCTTCCCTCTATGCTAGCTATCTTTCCTCCATTCTTGCCATCTTTCCCCCCCCACATTATGCATCATCATTCATTTATCAGAGAGACCATTCGGCTTTTGGATTTTGGGGATTGGCTGATCTCACTTAGCATAACAGTTTCCAACATCATCCATTTACCTACAAATACCATAATTTTATTCTTCTTTATGGCTGAGTAATATTCCATTGTGTATATATACCACAGTTTCTTTATCCATTCATCTACTGAAGGGCATCTAGGTTGGTTCCACAATCTAGCTATTGTGAATTGAGCAGCTATGAACACTGATGTGGCTGCATCACTGAGGCAATCTGATTTTAAGTCCTTTGGGTATAAGCCAAGGAGTGGGATAGTTCGCTCATTTTAAGTGCACAATTCAATGACTTTTAATAACTTTGTTGAGTTGTACAACCATCAAACATTTTCATCACCCCAATATGATCTCTCCTGTGATTCACAGTTAATCCCTGTTCCCACACCCAACCCAAGGGACTGTTATTCTACTTGGTGTCTGTAGATTTGCCTATCTTGCCTTTCTTAATAATGTGCAACAGAAATCCCTGTAGATCAAGTGAGGAGCCTCTTACACATTGTTTAGAATTTCTGCACATTTTTTCATGATGCAGGTATGTAATGATTTATTCAGTTCTTTCCCTTTTTGATGCTAATCAGTGGGTGAGCATGCTTCCTATAAGTTTAGGCCTTTGGTGGTCTTTTCTGTGTATGTTCATTCAGATGCTTTGTCATTTTTTTCCTGTTAGAATGTTTACCTTTCAGTTGACTTTATAAGAACCTTTGGATATTACAGATACTGTTTTTTTTGGTCTATTGCCTGTATTAAAAATTTTCATAGACCTATTAGTTTCTAATTGCATTGTATTACGTTCAGAGAATGTGACCTATACACATTATTTTAAAAGAATTTCATTAAGGTTGTCTTTGTGACTAACGTGAGTAATTTTTGTAAATATTCCATGGATAATACATTTACTGAGACCCTTGTTTCTATTGAAATGTGTGTGATTCTTTTTTTTTTATTTGCTTATTGTTTCATTGAGCACAAATGGAGTACAGCTATTGTTTCTCTGGTTGTACACAAAGTAGAGTCACACCATCTGTGCATTCATACATGTATGCAGGGCAATGATGTCTGTCACACAGTCTGTTAATATTCTTACCCCCCCACACCCCTGACCCCACCCCTCCCTTCCCTCTATGCTATCTATCCTTCCTCCATTCTTGCCATCCCCGCCATTATGCATCATCACTCATTTATCAGAGAGACCATTCGGCCTTTGGATTTTGGAGATTGGCTGATCTCACTTAGCATAACAGTCTCCAACATCATCCATTTGCCTACAAATGCCATAATTTTATTCTTCTTTATGGCTGAGTAATGTTCCATTGTGTATATATACCACAGTTTCTTTAGCCATTCATCTATTGAAGGGCATCTAGGTTGGTTCCACAATCTAGCTATTGTGAATTGAGCAGCTATGAACATTGATGTGGCTGCATCACTGTAGTAATCTGATTTTAAGTCCTTTGGGTATAGGCCAAGGAGTGGGATAGCTGGGTCAAATGGTGGATCCATTCCAAGTTTTCTAAGGAATCTCCACACTGCTTTCCAGAGTGGCTGCACCAACTTGCACTCCCACCAGCAATGTATGAGTGTACCCCTTTCCCCACATCCATCCTCGCCAACACCTGTTGTTGCCTGTATTCTTAATAAAAGACATTCTAATTGGGGTAAGATGAAATCTTAAGGTGGTTTTGATTTGCATTTCTCTTATAATGAGGGATGTTGAACATTTTTTCATAAATCTGTTGATTGCTTGTAGATCTTCCTCTGAAAAGTGTCTGTTCATTTCCTTGACCCATTTATTGATTGGGTTATTAGTGTTCTTGGTGTAAAGATTTTTGAGTACTTTGTAGATTCTGGAGATTAGTGCTCTATCTGAAGTGTGTGTAGCAAAGATTTTCTCCCACTGTGAAGGCTCTCTCTTCACATTGTGTGTGATTCTTTGTACTTACATTTAATGTATAGTTCAATTCTTATACATCCCAAATCATGTCTGCTAGATCTGACCAATGCTCACAGACACATATTGATGAGTTTCACAGTATTGCCTTCATACTCTTTTCACTCTGTGTTATTCTGGCACTTTAAAAAATGTTTTGTCTTTGTGAGTTAGCAGTTATGTTGGTTGTTGTATACAGGTTTATGGCAGTTACAACCTCAGCCTAACTTTTTTACTCTCATATAGTAGCTAATTATTGTTTCATAATTATATGACATCAATTTTATCTGAATAACATATTTCACGGTAAATCTCTTTTGATTGATATTGCTGTCTTCCTTCGACCCTACTTTCTATTTTGTGTTCCTATTTCTATTTTGTATTTGTATGGTACCCCTTTGCCTAACCCTTCATTTAACTTTTAAACAATCGCTTGCTTTGAAATAGTCCATAGCTGGCTTCTCCCCTCCACCCACACTCGCTGCTATTCTTAACATTTATTTTGTTTCACTTTCTCTTCATGATTTAGACTCTAGTTTTATTTCCATATTTCCTTTTCCTTTGTTGTTTCTGCTATGCTCCTGCTTCTATTCAATCTGCCCACCTTCCCACTTGTTAATTTGTAAGTATTTTTCCATCTTACCTTTTATACATTTGGATCAGGTTTACTATTCCCTCTCCTACCTAATTTCTTTGTTTTTAGTGATATAGTTTAGCAACAATACTACTAACTTTTACTGATGTTTTCCTTGATGAAGAAAATATCTGAAGGGTTTTCCTAGAAAACACTTCAAAAAAAAAAATCACCTACAAAGGTGATGTGTTCTCAGAAGTCTTAAATATCCTAAAATATTTTTCACCTCAATCAGAAACTGATATGCCATTTGGGTGTATGATTCTTGGATTATAATCTTTTCCTTTCTGTGAGTTTTGTAGATGCTGCTCCATTGGCTACTAGTTACTTCACTCTGAAGTGGAATGTCTGATACTACTCTGATTTCAATTTTCACTTTAGCTTAGTTAGTTTTTCAGTTGTAAAGTCTAAAAAGTTTTTAAAAACTCTTCAGAGTTCAAGAAATTACCAGGGTGTGATTAATTGTTTTTTTTTTTTTTTCATTAATCCAGTCCTTAGTGAGCCCTAGGAATTTGCAGAATCAGGACTGTTAACATCATTGAAAAATTTCCTTTTAATATTTATTTATTTGAATTTTTTCTACATGTTCTTATTTCTCCTTTAATAACATTCTCATTTATGTCTTCTGAATTGGTCCTTTAATTCTCTTAATTTATTTTCCCCTGGTGATTTTTATCTTTGTAGCTTGCTCTGTTTTTTAAAATAATGTGAGATTTTTCACACTTGATCTTCCAAGTCACTAATTTGGGCATCAGTAGTGCATTATTCTTCAACTCATGTGTTGAATTTTCAAGTTGGAAAATTGTATCTGTTAGCCCAGAAGTCTTTATGCTTCACTCAAAAAAATTTCAAGTGCATGTATTTTTATTCAGCCTTAATTTATCTCCTCTAGCAATTCTGTATCACCAGATATCTGATTGTCTTTCTTAAACATCAACTCCAGCATTCCAGCCCTTTTAGTGGAATGAACACTTTTCTTAGATTGGCCAGGCTCAGTTCTATCAATTTCAGTATTTTAAATAGGAATTGTGTGATAAAGGTATTTAAGATTGTGTATAGTCGTGTAGGTTGTTGAGCCCTATTGAATTGATGGTAGATATTCCCTGGTCTCTGGTCTCTCTTCTATCTTCTAACTTCTAGGGTTATCCTTTTCATCTCTCAGCTTTCTGGAGTAAGAAAACTGGCTCACCATTTGGAAGCATCTAATTTATGAGAAACCGTCTCTTTCCAGTCACAACATCTTTTCCTTGGTTCTGAGTTCTGAAGCTGTTTTTCAGGCTCTTGTCCAGATGTAGGGAATGAAATTTCTTACCAATTCTTTCTACGATGACCACAACAGAGTGCAGATCTTCTTGAAACAAAGCTACTTTAAGTCTCAGCAGGCCAGAACTCAACATGATTTAGAACTTCTGAGGGACCAATAAATACAGCATCATTATTTATGGAACATAAAGTAATTGCTCCATGTGCTCTGAGACTTTAAAAAAACATCTCCTGTGAATGATGTAGAGGTGAGAAAGGATGAGAAAGGACATCATTGTCATGTTGTCCTGTATGCATCATTCCTTGTCCATTGTTTTGATTGGATTTTCAAAGTGGTCTGTGACCCAGAAAGAAACTGCTTCTCAGATGCAACTTATATTCCGAAGCTATCCCTTCCCCAATGGCTTTAATGCATTTATCTCAGAATGACTTCATATATGGATGACAATGACTATTAAGATTCATAGGACTGTTAACTAACCATCTAATGTACCAGATAATTGGCTGTGGTTTCTACCTATTATGACTGTTTTTTTTTTTTCCTATAGGGAAAACATCTTAAACCCAGTTTACTATATGAGTTCTGGGAGATACCTATCCCTTCTAAGTAAAAAAGATGTACACCTCCTTTGCTAGTCTTTGATCTTTAAAAGTGTATAAATGCCTTAACACCATAAAAATTATTTTTAAAGCTTTTCTATCAGCTAACACATCTGATTGTTTGAGACACTGATTAGGGAAAATAAATTCAGAAATCTCAACTGGGTCTTAACACTTCCCACTTCAGGATGCAAAAAAAATTTAAAGATCTTTCAGTTCAATTTCTCATTAATGCCAAGTGGTTAGTTGGATTCTACCTTAATTCCCTGGAGTGCCTAACCCAATACCCCATGGGCATCCAATCCATATATTGGAAAACTCTGACTGTTTAAAAGGACTTGATATATTGAGCTTGGACCTATCTCTTTGCAAATTCTGACCATTGATCCCAGTTCTACCTTTGGAATGTCAATTTTGCAGAATATCACTCTTGTTAAAACACTTTATCATCTCAACAAAAGCATAGGTCCTCAGAAGGTTTTTTAAAGAGATGTATGTGTGCAAATGCTATATTAAATGAAAACTTATATGAAAGTTTGAATTTAATGTTGTTTTAATTTCAAACATTCTGAATCATTTAGGCAAGATAGGCATGGACACTGAATCTAGTTTCAGGAAATTTTATCATAGAGCTCAAGGTTTTACTGCTAGAAAGAAATTTATACATTACCATGTAACCCATTAAAATTATTTTCCTTAGAGGGATATAGAAGCTCAGATAGAAGTAGTTTCTTTTAAAAATGAAGGCTTTTGCTATCTAAAATTACAATCTCCTTACCACTTATGTCATAGCTGAGGAGACCACTTAAAAATAATTAGAGATTACCAACCCTGTTGAAATGGATTTTATTCAAAAGACAAAAACAAACAAACAAAAAAACAAATGTTGATGAGGATGTGGAGAAAGGGAAGTCTCAGACACGTTGGCAGGAAAGCAAATTAATATAATCATTATGGAAAGCAGTATGGAGTTTCACCCCAAAAACTAGAAATAGAACTACCATTTTATCCAGCAATCCTACTCCTGGATACCTATCAGATGAAATACAACCAGTATGTCGAAGAGACATCTGCACTCCCATGTTTATTGTGGAACTGCTCACAATAGCCAAGAAATGGAATCATCCCAGGTGTTCCTCAACAGATGAATGGATAAAAAAAATGTGGCATATGAGGACAATGGAGTATTACTTAGATGAAACTGGAGGACATTATTAGAGTAAGTGAAATGAATCAGGCATAGAAAGATGATCGCCTATTCTTAACTTACTTGTGGAAGCTAAGAAGTGAATTTCAAAGAAGTAGAGAATAAAATAATGGTAAAAAGAAGGATTGAGAGGAGGTGGTTAATGGGTATAGGGTACAGTTTGTTAGAAGGAATAATTTCTAATCTTCTATAACACAGAAAGATAACTAGGGTTGACAGCAATT
The DNA here is from genome assembly GCA_020662805.1 of Glaucomys volans. Taxonomy (NCBI): domain Eukaryota; kingdom Metazoa; phylum Chordata; class Mammalia; order Rodentia; family Sciuridae; genus Glaucomys; species Glaucomys volans. Next base: position 107,495 of record JAJEJO010047320.1, read on the forward strand.
AATTGAATACTTCAAAGCAGCTGATAGAATTGTGAATGTTCCCAACCGAAAGAAATGAGATAGGCCTGAAGTGATAGATCAGCCAATCACTCTGATCTGATTGTTACACATAATGTACATATATTGAAATGTCACACCACATAAATATGTACAATTACTATATATCAATGAAAAATTACTATATACATTTAAAAGAATAACTAGAGATTAAAGAAAGATTGAATAAATGTTGAAAGTTAGATGTCAAAGAGTAATGGAATGACTTGTAAATGTCAGAAACTGACATAGATTTTAGATGCTGAAGAAACATATATAACATCATTATTTATGGAAGACAAATTTGTTTCTGCCAGGTGTTATTGCTGTAGTATTTACAAAATAAATCCATTCTTGGATCCACCATTTGACCCAGCTATCCCACTCCTTGGCCTATACCCAAAGGACTTAAAATCAGCATGCAAGAGTGATGCAACCACATCAAGGTTTATAGCAGCCCAATTCACTGTAGCCAGATTGTGGAACCAACCTAGATGCCCTTCAATAGATGAATGGGTAAAGAAACTGTGGTATATATACACAATGGAATATTATTCAGCCATAAAGAATAATAAAATTATGACATTTGAAGGTAAATGGATGGAATTGGAGAAGATCATGTTAAGTGAAATAAGCCAATCCCAACAAACCAAAGGCCAAATGATTTCTTTTAAGTGGTTGATGACACATAGTGGGGGTGGGGGGGAATACGGGAAGAATGAAGAAGGGATGGATTGTATAGAGGAAACTGAGGTGTGAGGAGGGGGTGGGGAAGGAAAAATAATAGAATGAGACAAACATCTTCACCCTGTGTATATGTATGAAATCGGCAAATTGTATGATTCTACTTTGTGTACAACCAGAAAATGATAGTTGTACTCCATTTGTGTAAAATGAACTAAAAAATAAATAAATACATTCTTAATAAATCTTGTCTATAAGAAACTTGCAAACTTCTGAGAGAGATAAAACTTAAGTAATTTCCTAGTATTCAGTGCTATGTAAACCTGGCCCAATATGAAAAATGACAGAGAAAATAATCTCTAAAATTCGTGATAGCTTGAAAACTAATAATAGTGCTAAAATGACTAAGCTACCAAGTTATTAATTTTTTTGACAAGAAAGCAAATCTAGTGCTAAAAATTAAAAAATACCTAATAAAAGTTTCTGTTATTAAAGAGTAGGTAAGAACATTTTAAAATGTAAATGTATCTTAATTAATGTCTCCAGATGACGTGTACCTGTGCTATTAAAATAGGGAATTTACTTGTCAAATTATTTACAAGTGAAAAACTAGGAAGAACCAGAAAAGATTCCAAAGGAGATTGGAGAAAATGGCACAAAACAAAACTCTTTCTTTTGCTTCTGGAAGTGCTCAGGGAAGATGACTCAAAATCCACTTCCCTGGGTTGAGGTGTTCCTTCTTTTAAGCCATTTACAAGGCTGCTCTCCTCCTGGTAGTTGGAAGTGCACACATGGAACGCTCATTGCTTCATCAACTGTGCCCTTTATCATGGACTGAGATATGCCTGGCCTGCCTCTTCACATGTGGTGGTGTACAGTCATACGAATGTAAAGCTATTAGAACAGAAACACACCCGGACATTTCTACCAAAACAATTCTTTATTTTCCTTATTTATGTCATCACTGTAGAATACAAATCCCTCTGGTTCTCAACTCCTTAGGGGCTGGACCTGTGTTTCATTTGTCTTCGTGTTCTTACCAAGGCCACACTTTATTTTCACTCTCCTTCTTTCCTTGAGCATTTGAAGAATCTCTGGCCAGGAAGTTCAATATTTATTGAGCAAAACCAAAAGAAAGCAAATGCAACAAAATACTTGTACATGGCATCATCCCACTCAGTACATAAACAATCTTCCTCCCTTAGAGAACACAATATTTCAACTATGAAGAGGTAACCAATCGCAAGACTATTTCTCAGTTATACTGGTGGGTATAAAAATACCATGTGATTTCTCTTCATCAATGCAGTGGACAAAGAATTATTGTTTCTTTTACTTTGTGGCTCTGGTGAGTCCTCAGGAAGTGTAGTTGAAAAATCAATTTTCCAGGCTGAAGTCTTTTGCTGGTCACAGTTCAGGGATTAGAGAAATCCAATTTGAGGAAAATATTGGTCTGCCTGAAGGCTCCCTTGTAGCTTATCTCTTTGAAGTGCTAAGATAACTTCCCTTCTGGGTGAATATACCAGCTAGGATTTTCACCTGCTAATATAGAACTTCCCACTTTGCCCCTTATATAGTAGATGTTCAAAACCTCTGGATTTTTACCTTTATCAGAAGGAAAGTGTATCCTTGCTTCACAAAAAGGCTTAAATGTGTACCAATTGCTATCTTGACACTGTGAAGACCAGCTGATACTGATGTTATTTGAGGAACCTTGGGCATGCTCTCCATTCAGTTGTCTGGAAAGACTAATTTCATCCTTGTAGTGTAATATTAAATTTAGGATGTTTGATGATAAATAAGCCTTGTTAAAACCAAATTCCATAAGGGGTTCCCACTTAAGGTTGACTTATAGTTTTTATATTCTGGGTACCAAAGTCTTGATTCTCCAGGTGAGAACCATCTCATGGAAAATTCTGTAGGCAACTGCATAGAGGAAGCCAGCTGACCTAACAGAACTGACACTCTCAATGCAAATTATAAGTAGCTTATTCCTAATATAAGCTCTGCTGTTCTTGCTAAGGAATTGAAAATTGTTCAGTTTCTCTCCTGGGTAAATGGGGCTTGTTATGGTTTGGATGTCAGGTGTCCCCAAAAGCCCACATGCGAGACGATGCAAGAAGATTCAGAGAAGAAATGACTGGGTTGTGAGAGTCTTAACCTAACCAGTGAATTAATCACTGATGGGATTAATTGAGTGATAACTGGGGGCAGGTGGGGTGTGGCTGGAGGGAGTGGTTCTTTGGGGGCGTGGCTATGGGGTTTATATTTTGTATCTGGAGAATGGAGTCCCTCTCCCTCTCCCTCTCCCTCTCCCTCTCCCTCTCCCTCTCCCTCTCCCTCTCCCTCTCACTCTCACTCTCCCCTCTCTCCCTCTCCCTCTTATGGGAGCTGCTTCCTTCCTGTACACTCTTCCACTCTGATTCTCAGCCTCAGGTTGAACCCAAGGAATGGAGCCAGCTGCCTGTGGACCAAACCTCTGAAACCGTGAGCCCCTAAATAAACTTTTCCTCCTCTACAATTTGTGCTGGTCAAGTTTTTTAGTTGCACTGGTGAAAAAGCTCACTAAAACAGGGCTCCTGGTGTTAACATACCCAGATCTGTGTAAAGACCATACTGTTAGCACTTACTTCTGGAGGAAAAGTTGTTCAATAATTATTTGTTGAAAAAAATATATCCAGCATTAGTCCTATAATTTTCTTTGCATATTCTACATCTCTAAGGAGAAACTGCCTTATGGTCCTATCACAGGACACTTGATACAAGTGTCTAGTGCAAGGACAACTTTAGAAACTAGTGAGTTGGGAAGACAGTGATAGCATAGTTTTTCTCTTGACTGTGGGTTTGTTGAACTGATATGGATGTTAGCAAATACAATTGTTCTGTTTAAAATTAAAAATCTCCAATGAATCAAAATAAATAAATAAATAAATTAAATTAAAAATATCTATTCCTAAAATGAAGGTTAAAGTTTTTAGTAACACACGATAAAGCGAAGAGTCCACAACCTTGTCTTTTTCTGCATTCTGGATCCTATGTTGATCTGTCTCCTATGATCTGCATTCTAAATATTTTAAGGTCCAAACCAGACTGGAAACTTCTTGGTTTTACTCACTCTGTGCCAACTGCTAGGATTCAGTGTTTCTTACGCTGGAAATGCTTGGCTAAGTTGACAAAGATTTGATGTTTTCACTAAATCATTCACATTTGAAGTTCCCATTTCTTTTGATGTTGAAGGAATTAAATAGGAATTACAGTTGTTGCTGAGCAGCAACAGCAGGTGGCGCCTCTGGGAGCTGGAGATGCATTCCACAGTTGGCCATGGCTTTAGGAGGCAACATGAATGTTTTCTGGCTACGTGTTCTCTAGAAGGCTTTCTTCCATTGCTCAAATGATGAACTTTTTCTTCAATGCTTTCTTGCTTATCTCTCATCACTGCATCACTGAGGAAGAAAGAGGGTATGGGTCTTAGGACTGTCTTAAACAGGTATGCAGTGTACAGTTTAGCTCTTTCATATCTACATGTTCAGTTTGTATCTGTGCATTTTTCTATGAGTGTTTATATGAGAAATAGTCATTAAACCTGTAATCTATTAAGAGGATGAAATCAATAATCATCATGAATCTTCTGTAGAACCAGACATCACACACACCATAGTTTTCTATTCCTCAGTGATTGATAAAATGCCTGCCTCAAAAATAATGGCAATCTCTTTAAGATCTCCCAGGTAAGAACCATAAGGAGTTTTGTCTTCTAGACAGTATCTACCTGCCTTCATTTCCTTCTATCTTCCATTTCTAAGAGTCTGCCTTCTCTGCTCTCCTGTCTGCAGAAAAAGCTTTAGAACCAATCTTAATCTCACCAACAGTTATTTTTTCTGTAGAAACTCTGAATTGCATATCAGGGCCAGAGAACTGTTCTAGAAACTCAGTTGCCCTGGTCACACCGAAGGCACCCAATAGCTCCTTGGCCCCTATACAATGAGATGCTGATTCTCATCAGAACCTTTAGAAATCACTCCTGATCTGGTCAACATCTTGTTTCTCAAGAAAAGGTTGGGGCTCCTGTCTCAAAGAAAAATTCTGTGTTCCTTAGAGCCTTACAAGGTGCACTGATTTACTATCCTGGATCACTGGGTAAAAAACATCAAATCACCTGGACGTGTATTGAAAAATGCTTTTATTTCTTCTGCTTCTGATGAAACTATCCATAGAAGCCTGTATAGTGTGTAGGTTTCCACCTGCTTTCAATTCTCTAGAATAATTTTTGCTCCACCCAGGGGCACACAACTATTAGCAAAGGAAGAACTTGAATGCAGATCTTTTATCAGTTCACAGCTCTTTCCTTTGGCTTTGGCAACACAATTTATTTAATATAGATGTGAGTCATAAAACAGGAAAATGATGGAAAGCATCAGATGTATTATATTTCCTTATTGTTCAGTTTCACTGAGAAGTTTCAGTTTTAGAAAGAGAGGTATAGAGAATCCACAATTAATAGATAATTTTGTGTTTTGATTGAGCTGAAATATTCATCTACTTTGATTTTCAGCTCAAAAGCTCCTAAAGTGATCAGCAGCTGTTCATTCAAGAGGGTACTACCTCTTTGAATATCGAATAAAATATATTTGTTGTTGATATATACACAAAGGGACTTGGAGAAATGATGAATTCTTTATGGTGAAACAAACACCCTGGTATGAGAAGCCTGATCAGCACAGCTTGCTGAGTTGTCTTAATAATCAATATGCCCTGTTGCAATGGATCCTGCCATGCATTCAGGAAGTTGTACTCACTTCACTTCTGACCAATTTTATCACAATACCTTGTAGGTGCTACTATTGACTTGAAACTTGCTTTTAAAATAGAGAAAAATCTATTATGATATTTACAATATCATCATGAGAAAATACAACTTGATTCTTTTCTTCCCTTGTCTTTGCCACAAGAAAATTATTTGTTAAAAAGGAAGAGTTAATTTTGCCAAAATATCTGATAAGTAGAACAAGGATTATTCAAAATGATTTGTCTTTTATGCAATTGTCAATTTCTAAATGATTGAATGTTAAAGATAGGAGTTGCCAAACAATAGCCAATGAGCCAAGCCTAGTCCAATGCTTATTTTGGAAAAAAAGTTCAGTTGGAACAAAGCTGCACAGATTCATTTATACATTGTCTGTAGCTATTATCATACTACATTAGCCAAGTTGAGTAGCTACCACACAGGCTGTATGGCACACAAGTCTAATGTATATTATCTGGAACTTTACAGGAAAAGTTTGCTAATCTCTGGAATAGAACAGTGATTTTTTTCTTAAATATTGCAATTTTGTTGTCATCACTACTATTCTACTTACCATTATCTTAACCATCATCTTTTCTTGAGCTGTTAATTTATTTCCTAATTAGAAATGACATCATAGCCATTTCCAACTGGAAAGATGCTTTTAAAAATATTTTTTTTTGTTAAAAAAAATAGAGCTTACAGAGTCAGAACAAGGTACATGCTCTCTTTATTGAATAAAAAATGTAAGCAAATGCATAGATAAGAACTGATTTTACTGGATTGTGTACAAAACTCTTATAACTGATTAGGAATATATCTTGTGGTATATGTTGTGCTTTGTGAGGTTCAGTGAAGCTAGTGAAAAGCTGAATGTCACACAGATGGTAAGACAGATACAAGCACAAAATCTCTTGTTTATTTGTGAGCTGAGGCACCAGGTGATATCTTTTAGTTTGTGCTATGCAGAAGTAGACATGGTGTTTTAGTCAGCCTTGTATTGGTGTGACTAAAATACCTAAAAAGAACAATTTAAGGGAGGAAAAGTATATTTTGGCTCATAGGTTCATCACTCTGGGCCCAAGGTAAGGCAAAACATCAAGACAGAAGGATGTGATGGAGGAAAGCAGCTGAGGATATGCAACCATGAAGCAGAGAGTGAGAGCTCCGCTCACCAGGAACAGAATGCAAGAGTTGAAGGCACACTCCTAGTGACCTTTTTCCTCCAGTCACATTCTACCTGCCTACAGTTATCACCCAGTTAATCCTTATCAGTGGACTAATCCACTGATTAACTTACAACTCTCATAGTCTCATCATTTCACCTCTGAATACTCTTGCATTGTCTCATCCATGAACTTTTGGGGGACAATTCATATTTAAACCGTAGCACATGGCATCTTCCTTTATGACTTGAGGATGCTTATGGTTTGGCTGTGAGGTGTCCCCCAAAAGCTCAGGTGTGAAATGATGCAAGGTTTAGAGGAGAAATAATTGTATTATGAGAAACTTAACCCAATCAGTGAGTTAATCCCTTGATGGGGATTAACTGAGTGGTAACTGAAGGTGAGTGGGGTGTGGCTGGAGGAGGTCAGTCATTGGGCGCATGCCTCTAGTGTCTGGAAAGTGTCTGGAAAGCGGAGTCTTTCTCTCTGCTGCCTGGTCATCATGTGAGCTGCTTCCCTCTACCACACTGTTCTGCCATAATGTTCCGCCTCACCTGAACCTCCCAGGAATGGAGCCGGTCTTCTATGGACCAAGACCTCTGAAACTATGAGCTCGAAAATAAACTTTTCCTCCTCTAAAATTGTTCTTGTCAGGTCTTTTAGTCACAGCAGTGAATAAGCTGACTAAAACAATGCTGTATGGAAAGCAGCTCAGAAATATGGCAAGTTTATTGAGAATATTATTGCAGGTTTTAGAGCAGGTCCATTATTCATCCTGCAGTATTCTTTGCCACCAGGACTAGGTGGACACTGATGGAACAGTTGTTTTCCAAGGTTTTCACATTACTGATAATTTGTGGTACATGTTGAATATTCACTAACTTTCTCTCAACAAATTTTTAGTGTAGCCAATATACTGGCTTTGTAGGCATTACATTTCCCAGAGAGCATTTAGATATGTAGGACATAAAATGACAGCAATGTTGTTAACTAGAATGTGTGTTCCTATGACTAATATTTATTAATTAATGGATACTAACCTGTAATTAATGTGTTTTGATGGAGAATTAGGATATTTCCAATTATTTTGCTCTTATAAATATTGCTTCCTAAAAATTTCTTATACATGTCTCATAAGCAATACAGACATCTTCTATATTGTATTTATACTAGTGAAGTTACTGGGTTAAGGAAATATTTTCAACTTTACTAGAAGTCATAAAAATATTCTCTCCAGTAGTTGAAATAAGTTATATTTATTTGAAAGTCCCCATGGCTCAACATCTGGGCAAAATTTGGAGTTCAGATGCTTTAAAAATATGCTCAATCTGATGGATGTGAAATGTTATTCACTTGTGATTAAAAAATTATATATAGCATTACTAACAATAAGGCCACACATTTTTGTATTTGCTTTCTGGCTATTCAAGTTTTCTGTTATGTGAATTATGTCTCAGATTTTGCCTGTTATCAACTTGTTCACTTTTTACTTTTTAAGAAGTTTTTACTTTTCAATTTTTCATTTTTAATTTTTATTCTAATTAGTTATACATGACAGCAGAATGCATTTCAACTCATACACAGATGGAGCACAGGTATTTATTTCTCTGATTGTACATGATGTAGTCATAACATTCATGTGATCATACAAGTACCTAGGGTAATGATGTCAATCTCATTCCACCATCTTTTTCACTCCTCTGCCCCCTTCCTTCCCCTCACACCCCTCTGCCCAATCCAAAGTTACTCCTTTCATCCTTTCCCACTCCCACCATTATGGATCAGCATACACATATCAGAGAAAACATTTGGCTTTTGTTGTTTTGGGATTGGCTTATTTAGCTTAACATGATATTCTCTAACTACATCCATTTACCTTCACACGCCATAATTTTATTCTCCCTTAAGGCTGAGTAATAATCCATTGTCTATACATGCCACAGTTTCTTGATTCATTCAGATACTGGAGGGCATCTAGGTTGATTTCATAGCTTAACTGTTGTTAATTAAACTGCTATAAACATTGATGTGGCTGCAGAACTGTAATGTGAAAATTTTGAGTCTTTTTGGTATAGCCCAAGGAGTAGGATCGCTGGGTCAAATGGTAGTTCCATTCCAAGTTTTCTAACGAATCTCCCTACTGTTTTCCATAGTGGTTGCACTAATATTTAGTCCCACCAGCAATGTATGAGTGTACTTTTTACCCCATATCCTCTCCAACATTTATTGTTATCACTGTAGTATGCTGACCTTAAGTCCTTTGGGTAGATGCTGAGGAGTGGGATAGCTGGGTCAAATAGTGGTTCCATTCCAAGTTTTCTGAGGAATCTCCATACTGCTTTCTAGAGTGGTTATAGCAATTTGCAGTCCCACCTGCAATGTATGAGTGTACCTTTTCCTCCATATCCTTGCCAACATTCATTGTTGCTTGTAATCTTGATTGTTGCCATTGTGACTGGAGTGAGATGAAATCTTAGAATAGTTTTGAGTTACATTTCTCTAATTGCTAGAGATGTTGAACATTTTTTCATTTATTTGTTGATCCATTGTATTTCTTCTATGAAGTGTCTGCTCAATTCCTTAGCCCATTTATTGACTGGGTTATTTGTGTTTTGGTGTTAAGTTTTTTGAATTCTTTATATATCCTGGAGAGTAGAGCTCTATCTGATGTGTGTGTGGTAAAGATTTTCTCTGTATGCTCTCTCTACACATTGTTGATTGTTTCCTTTGCTAAGAAGAAACTTTTTAGTTTGAATCCATCCCACTTATTGATTCTTGATTTTATTTCTTGTGCTTTAGGAGTCTTGTTAAGGAAGTCAGGTAATAAGCCAACATGATTAAGATTTGGGCCTATTTTTTTCTTCTATTAGGCACAAGGTCTCTGGTCTAATTCCTAGGTCCTTGATCCATTTTGAAGTGAGTTTTATGTGGGGTGAAAGTAGGGATTTAATTTCATTTTGCTGCATATGGATTTCCATTTTCCCAGCACCATTTGTTGAATAGGCTATCTTTTCGCCAGTGTATGTTTTTGGCATCATTGTCTAGTATGAGATAAATGTATTTATGTGGGTTTTTCTCTGTGTCTTCTTTCTGTACCATTGGTCTAAATGTCTATTTTGTTGCCAGTACCAGGCAATTTTTGTTATTATAGGTCCATAGTACAGTTTAAGGTCTGATATTGTGGTGCCTCCTGCTTCACTCTTCTTGCTAAAGATTTCTTTGGCTATTCTGGGTCTCTTATTTTTCCAAATGAATTTCACAGTTGCTTTCTCTCTTTCCATGAGGAAAGATGTGGGATTCATATTGGAATTGCATTGAATTTGTATAGTGCTTTTGGTAGTATGGTCATTTTGACAATATTAATTCTGCCTTCCAAGAACATGGGAGGTCTTTCCATCTTCTAAGTTCTTATTTAATTTCTTTCTTTAGTGTTCTGTAGTTTTTAATGCAGACATCTTTCACTTATTTTTTTTTAGGTTGATTTCCAAAAGTGTTATTTTTATTCTTTTTGAGGCTATTGTGAATGGGGTAGTTTTCCTAATTTCTCTTTCAGAGGGTTCATCACTGATGTACAGAAATGCATTAGGTTTATGGGTGTTGATTTTACATTTTGTTACTTTGCAGCATTCATTTATTAGATCTAGAAATTTTCTGGTGGAATTTTTTGGATCCTCTAAATACAGAATCATGTTGTTGGCAAATAGTGATAGTTTGAGTTCTTTTCCTATTGGTATCCCTTTAATTTCTTTCATCTAATTGCTCTGACTAGAGTTTCAAGGACTATGTTGAATAGAAATAGTGAAAGAGGGCATCCCTGTCTTGTTCCAGTTTTTAGAGGGAATGCTTTCAATTTTTCTCCATTTAGAATGATGTTGGCCTTGGGCTTAGCATATAGCTTTTGGAATGTTGAGTTAGGTTCCTACTATCCCATTTTTTCTAGTGTTTTGAGCATGAAGGGTGCTTTATTTTGTCAAATGCCTTTTCTGTGTCTATTGAGTTGATCATATGATTCTTTTGTTCAAGTCTATTGATGTGATGTATTACATTTGCTGATTTCCGTATGTTGAACAAGACTTGCATCTCTGGGATGAACCCCACTTGATCATGGTGCGCTATCTTTTTATTGTGTTTTTGTATGGAATTTGCCAGAATTTCATTAGGAATATTTTCATCTAGGTTCATCAGGGATATTGGTCTGAAGTTTTCTTTTCTTGATATGTCTTTATCTGGTTTTGGTATCAGGGTGATAATAGCTTCATAGAATGAGTTTGAGAGGGTTCCCTCTTTTTCTATTTCATGGAATACTTTGAGGAGTATTGGTATTAGTTCTTCTTTGAAGATCTTGTAGAACTCTGCTGAGAATCTGTCTGGTCCTGGGCTTTTCTTGGTTGGTAGACTTTTTATGGCATCTTCTATTTGATTGCTTGAAATTGACTTGTTTAAATTGTGTATGTCCTCCTGATTCAGTTTGGGAGGATCATATGTCTCTAGAAATTTGTCAATGTCTGAGATTTTCTATTTTGTTGGAGTATAAATTTTCAAAATGGTATCTAATTATCTTTATTTCAGTAGTTTCTGTTGTGATATTTCCTTTTTCATTATGAATTTTCATAATTTGAGTCTTCTCTCTCCTCCTCTTCATTAGTGTTGTAGGCATTTAACAATTTTATGTATTTTTTCAAAGAATCAATTTTTTGTTTAATTTTAAAAAGTTTTTTTTTTGCTTCAGTTTCATTAATTTCAGCTCTAATTTTGATTATTTACTATCTTCTGTTAATTCTTGTGTTGATTTGTTCTTTTTCTAGGGCTTTGAGATGTAATGTTAGGTCACTTTTTTGTTGACTTTTCATTCTTTTAATGAATGAGCTTAGTGCAATGAACTTTCCTCTTAGCTCTGCCTTCATAGTGTTCCAGAGATTTTGATATGTTGTATCAGTATTCTCATTTAGTTCTAAGAATTTTCTTATCTCCTCCCTCATGTCTCCTGTTATCCATGAGTCATTAAATAGCATATTATTTAGTCTCCAGGTGTTGGAGTAACTTCTATTTTTTATTTTATCATTAATTTCTAATTTTATTCCATTATGATTTGATAGAATTCAGGGTAGTATCTCTATTTTTTTTATATTTGTTAAGAGTTGCTTTGTGCCATAGCATATGGTCTATTTTAGAGAAGGATCCATGTGCTGCTGAGAAAAAAGTGTATTTGCTCGTTGATGGATGGAATATTATATATGTCTGTTAAGTCTAAATTCTTGATTTTATGATTGAGTTCTATAGTTTCACTTTCAGTCTGTGGATGTTTTTTCCGATGAGATGGGTCTCTTGAAAGCAGCATATTGTTGGGTCTCCTTTTTAAATCCAATCTGCCAGTCTGTTTCTTTTGGTTAATGAGTTTAGACCATTAACATTCAGGATTATTTTATTTAGATATGATTTGTATTCATGGTCCTTTTGGTTTATTTTTGATTTTTAACTTGACATGGCATCTCTTTTACTTTTCCTTTAATGTAGTTCCTCCCTTTGCTGTCTTTCATTGTTTTTTTCATTTTCTCCTCATGGAATATTTTGCTGAGAATGTTCTGTAGTATAGGATCTCTAGTTATAAATCCCTTAACTTTCATTTATCATGGAAGGCTTTTATCTCCTCATCAAATCTGAAGCTTAATTTTGCTATATATAAGATTCTGGGTTGGCATCCATTATCTTTAGTATATGTTGTTCCAAGACCTCCTTTGAGGGCTTGGGTTGAGAAATCTGCTGAGATCCAAATTGTTTCCCCCTATATGTAATCTGATACTTTTCTCTGTGACCTTTAAGATTCTATCTTTATTTTGTATGCTAGGCATTTTCATTATAATGTGCCTTGGTGTAGATCTGTTGTAATTTTGTACATTTGGGATCATCGACACCTTTTGTATTTGACTTTTCATTTCATTCTTCAGGTTTGGGAAATTTTCTGATATTATTGAAAAGATTGTTCAGTTCTTTGGTTTGTGTCTCTGTGCCTTCCTCTATCCCAATAATTCTTAAATTTGGTCTTTTCATGTTATCCCATAATTTTTGAGGTTCTGTTCATGGTTCCTTACCATTTCACTGTGTGGCCAACTTTATTTTCAGTATTATATATTTTGTCTTCATTGTCTGAGGTTCTGTCTTTCAAGCAATCTCGTCTGTTTGTGATTCTTTCTACTGAGTTTTTAATTGGTTAATTGTTTCCTTCATTTCAAGGATTTGGTTTTTTTTTTTTTTCATTACCTCTCTCTCTTCACTGAAGTAATATTTTGCTTCCTTCATTTGCTCTCATAGCTCTTTATTGAAGTGATCTTTTGTTGCTTGCATTTGCTCTCTTATGTCACCCTTTACTCCACAGATCATTTTTATTATGTACATTCTGAATTCCCTCTCTGACATTTCTTCGACTGTGCCATCAATAAATTCTTTTATTGTGGTGTCTTGGTTTGTTTGGGGTGCTTTCTTTCTCGTTTTTTCTTTTTCATGTTGTGTTTCTTCCCCCTCTAGCAGTGCAGATCTGAGCTATTAAAGTTTCTACCCTATAGATTTATAATGTCCCTCCTGGTTTCCAATATCTCACCTTTAAGGGGGAGATCAATATAAATAGCCCCTAATACAAACAATATGCAGCTTTAAATCAATTAGCCACTATTAAAACATTCACAGTTTTGTTGCAGAATTGATGTTTTTGATTATTATCTTCAGTACAAACAGTAGGTTTGCAATAGTGTCTATAGTTTCTAATGATGGACAAAAAGAGAATGGGGGTGTAGGATATGTTTTTGAGGTGGGAGGTGAGACTATAGAGGTATTAGGTCATAGGAAGAGTGAAAAAGGAATCAGTAGCAGTTGACTGTTAGCAAGAGGGAAGAGTGAAAGGACTCTCAGGTGTAACCAAGCTTGTAGGTACTTTGGAAATGGTCCTCCAGGTCCTGCCTGTTGTCCGTAGATGGAAGTGGCTGTTTCCCTAGATGTTGGTGGTAGCTAATCTGTAGGTACCTTGATATTGGGCTTGTAGTCTCCAACCACTGTCCTACGATAGAAGCTGCCTCAACTAAAGATGGCAGTGGTGGCAGTAGAGGTAACCCAATATGGTGGCAGACATAACCTAGGATGGAGGTGACTGCTTTCAGAGATGGGACTGCAAGGGTGGTCTCTGTGGTGGCATTGGGTGGCCTGTTCCACTGATGTACAGTGCTGTGGTGGGCATTGTTCCGGCAGTCAGTTGCCTCCCAGCCTGTCTGTTGTCCTAAGGTGGGGCAACCACATAGGAGGAGCTATGGCAGTGGCTGCGTTGTCCCAAGATGGAGGTCAACCTGGGGAGCCATGGGGACTGCAGCAAGGGCACTCCCTCCCCTCCTCATGGTTGGGCAGGTACTCTCCTCTTCTCCCCACTTTTCACTTTTTGATTTGTGTAAGTTCTTTAAATGTTGTGGATGCTAATCTTTTATCTCAGGAATTGCAAAAATCTTCCAGTTTGAGCCTTGCCTTTACTTTTACTTCTTGTGCAGTTACTGTTGCTTCTCCTTTTTCGTAGAAATTTTAAAAGCAATAAAGGTAAATGTATTAGTAGTTTTCCTTCTGGAGTATTTTTTTCATCTTGCTTAACAATTAATTTTTCATTTTGGAATTCTATATTTTCTTTGAAGAGTTTTAAAGTTTTGCTTTGGCTATATTTGCGACCTAGAGATTTGGTGTATTCCATTCCCTCTCCATTGGTATTTCATATTTCTGAGTATATAATTTTTCTTTCAAGGTCTTTATTATTTTCTCTTTTGTCAGGGTCTAGTCACAACTAATCTTGTGATGTGGCAGGTTAAAACCATTCACCCTATTTTTCAGTAGAGGCTTAATGAGTGCTGATCCTTTAGTCAAACACATACATTTTTGAATCCACCTATCAAATTCAATGGAGAACCTTATTAAGATTTTGATAGTAATTGTGTTGACTTTATATATTCATTTTGGTACAAATGATATTTTAACGGTCTAATGATACCTTCATATCCATGAATAAGGTGCACATCATCATTTAGATAATGAAAAATGTGTTGCAATTAGATTTTATAGCTTCAGTAAAGATCATAGAAATATTTATTAGATTTATATTAGTTACATAATTTTAGTATATGTGTAATATACTTTTTAAAGACATTTTCTGAATGTGTATACATAAATCAAGTTTTAAGTTTTAACTTCCATAATAATGTACTTTTTCTCAGTAATTGAGAAATTAAATAGAACATCATTAACATGTATGTATATGTTTTAATATAAAAATTAATCAGAATGTGTGTTGAATCCTGTTTTAACAGTTAAAGATTCTATTCCTCTGGAGCACATATTAGAAGTTCATGGGACTGATCTATTTTCTATTTCTCCAACTTTCTCTTTTTATTTATTTTAAATCATATGTTAGACACTGTTCATGATAATATCACTTTGTATTTATAATTTTTATTTTTCCTCTTAAGACTTCCTGGTATTTTTTTGGTATCACCTTATTTCATTCTAATGTTAATGGTTTAATCATTTATTATTTAAATGTGTTTATTTTATAGTCTCCATCTAATAATTCTATTGTTTATTGTTTCTTCTCCTCAAGAAAGCTTCTCAGAGCAGTGGGATCAGAAGGAAAATGGTAAACACATAGTGAAGAATGCACATGAAAGTTTCTGTGTCCTTGATGGAGTTTTGGAACTAAAATAATATTAGACATTTAAAAAAATCTTTTGGAGATGATATAATCTACTCACTGCCATTTGATGGATTGAGTAGGTTTAAGAAAGAAAAAAAGAGAAAGAAAGGGCTGTATAATTAAATTGCAGATAGTTGTCTTTATGGACATTAATTTTTTATGGACATTAACTCTTGAATAGTCCTCCTTTAATAGATACACAAGCAAGTAGACTTATACATACTTACACATGCACAGAAAGACATGCATATTTAAAGGACAAAGTTCATAAAGGCCCATGCTTTCTTTTTGTTCCACAGGAGAATTTTATATTGAAATTTCTCATGGCTATTTTTTCATGGGGGGAGATAGTAATACTTATTACTGAACTACATCTCTAGCCCCTTTTATGTTTTATGTTGAGGGAGGGTCTCATTAAGTTTCTTAGGGCATGGCTAATTTGCTGAGACTAGCCTTAATCTTGCAATCTTCCTGCTTCAGCCTCCTGAGTCATGACCTATTTTTTATGAATGTTAATGCAAAAATAAAGGTTGATTTTTCTTTTGTGGCTGAAATAATAAAGATATAGATAGTGAAGAATTTTTTTTAAACAATGATGAGAACAGTAATTCTAATTAAAACAGATGGAAAATATGGGCCATGAGGTTATGGCACAACTGGTTTAGTTTTAAATTCTAATATTTAACATGTATTAACAAATTATTTGTTCTTAGATGAGTATCTAATATTTAACATGTGTTAATAAATACAGCATAATAGGTGATGGGCTAGAAGTTATTAGTTGGGTTCATGGAATTCTCATCTCTTCAAAGCCATAGAATTTTTGTGTGGCTCTATGTCAAAGATGAGGGTATTCTATCATTGACTAATTAAATCTAACCCCTGTCATGGACTTTTCTTCTGGGTAACAAACTCCTATATTTCCATGGTATAACATATTCAAGGAGAGAATAAGGATAATTAACTTACTTGGTATCAAAACTTCAACCATGCACAAACAGTAATTTTGTATGGGAGCAGGAAGGAAGAAAGTACATTTAATGAGCATGTCGGTTCATAAGGACTGGTGTCTTTGCATGTTTTATTCAGGGTGTATTCCAGCTCCCCAGGATAATGCCAGGTGCATCACAGATGATTATTTGTTATTTCCCTCGTTTTTAAATGAGGGGTAGTATGGCATTTTGTTTTCTTGGTTCACATATGAGGATTTTGTTACAATAACAATGAATCCATACATGAAGTTAGAGAATTTCAGGGCCACGTAAGATATAGCATCATTGGGTCCTACCTGAAAGGAGCATGCAGTCATAACTTCAATTTGATTTCAGGGAAATTGAAGCCCAGAGTGTTCAGTAGCTTGGTGCAGATAAACCAGTTGCAGAGCTGGCTCCCAAACTCAAGACTACTACTTGCCCATCCAGTGCCTGTTCCCACTCTTCACGTGATAAAAATTAGGCACATATACTATCTTGTTTTTATTTATTTCTTTTTATTAGATAGATATTCACCTACCAAAAAATTCATCTTTTTAGAGTGTATGATTCCATGGTTTTTAGTATAGTCAAAATATTGTACAAGCTTCTCTATTTAATTCCAGAACATTTCACCATCCCAAAATAAAATCCCATATCCATCAGCAGTCACACTCAACTCTGTTCAATTGCCAGTCCCTGACTACCACTAATCTACTATCGGTCTCCATGTCTTTGGTTTTGGTCTTTTCATGTTAATAGAATCGTATAGTAAGCAGCATTTTAAATCTAGCTTCTACTACTTAACATTTTCAAGGGTCATCATGTTGTAGTATAAATCAGTACTTTATTGTTTCAAAGGGTTGAATAATATTCCATTATATAGATATATCACAATTTTTTATATGTTAACCAAGAGATGGACTTTTTCTTCACTTTTTGGTTATTATGAGCATTCCACACAGTTTTGCATGGAAATGTGTTTTTGATTCTTTTTGGTACATGCATAGGAGTAGAATTACTGGCTGTATGATAATTCCAATGTTGACCATTTGAGTAACTGCCTAATTGCTTTTCAGAGTGGTTCTACCATTTCACTCTTTCACCAGTAGTGTGTGATGGTTCCAGTTTGTCCACGTTCTTGTCACACTCTTTCCAAGCTTTTCCTTTTAAATTTCTTGATTTACTTGTTTGTGTCAATGGCTATCATCACCTCAGAGAGGGGGATGCCAAAAATGCCACTGATTGTTTTTGACCAATACCCCCATGGAAAAGGCTGTTTTCATCAGGTGAGCTTCTGAGGTAAATGAAGATAATACTGAGAGTCAAGGCTCCCAGGGAACTTCCAGACAGATGAAATAATAACAGTCCTCTGAGGGTAAAGCTTTGAAAGAGCTCCAACCCCTTCTGACTCATCCAGTGCTGCTAGGCTGCTGGTTTGCACTGGAATTTTGGGCTGTTGGTTTTCAAGGTGGCCACAGGGTTAGAAGAGGGTGGTGGGAATAGGCAGATAGGAAATAGCTCACAGCTCACTTCACAGTTCTTATCAAGATCCAGCAGCTTTTCTTGAATAATAGTTCCCTGAATTGTTGTAAGGTTTCAGTTAGTTCCCAGAGTACTAAAAAAATGATTTTGACTTTTTTTTTGGGGGGAGGGGTGAGTGGTCTAGTTGTTTTCATGAGGGACAAGATTTTTTGGCAGTCCTTACTCTATCATTCCCTAACTTGTTTTTTGATTACTAAGATGTTAGTTCCCAGGTGGAAGAAATAGGGGAAAGAGCAGCAGAAAGGGATTAGAGAAGAGGTACAGAGAGAAGGGAAGAGCCTACTTAGGAAATCTGAAAAAAGTAACAGTATGTGCATATTTTGTTTATGGAAGACACTGAGTATGCACTCTTTTATGGATCTTTGCCTAAAGGAATGCTAAGAAATACAAATGGCATTTTTGATGAATCTGTAGCAAATTCATACTCTCAGGGCAGATCTTCCTAGAACAGCATGTGTTGAGTGTGTGAAAAGAAAATGTAGCCAATGTTTTTCTTTCTCTTTTTTTCCCCCACAGTCTTGCTATTAAGAATAAAAAATCAAATAAAATACAGACCCTATAAATTGTTTATATATATTGTGTTCTATATATTAAAATCTTAGCAAATGAAACAAATTGAATAAAAAACTATGAAATAAGGATAATTATTTTAGGGAAAGTACCTGCAAAACCCAGAGTTGGGTTTTGACCAAAATTTATAACTTCCACCTTTTAAAAAATACTTGGAATAAAACGGTATTGTTCCCTCAATGACAACAATTTATAACCTCATTCCATCTTAGATCTCAGCTTATTGCCATCTTAAAAAGTGATCTAATAAACCAATTCCTAGTAGATTTTTAATTACAGATAATTATCTGATGCAAAACCATTCCAGGCATAACTCTTGTGTCAGTGTATCCTTCTGTGAATCATACAGGAGGAAATTAACTTCAAGGAATATTGCTTTTGATGACATTTCTACCCTCTACCCACCCTGTCCTCCCAAAGCATTTGAAATATGGGACAAGCCCTATTGAAACTTGTTAGCATTTTTATCACAAAGTTATCAGAGGAGAACAATTAACAGGACATAAAATGTAGCAAAAGTAGTGCGGCTCAGGGAAAGAGATGGCTTTGAATTTACATTTGCGTTTCAGATCTAATACCAGATTTGTGACTTTAAGAAAATTTCTTCACCTCTCTGAACTCATTTCCTTGCATTTGAATTAGAGATAACAATGTCTACTTTATGTGGCTTTGAGGAAGACAAACTGTGAGGAGAGTAGTTAACTGAAGACGGAGCAGTTATTAGGGTACTGGTTGTGACAACTGAAAATCCCCCATGGGCAAAGATTTCCTTAATGTCCTTCACTTCACTTGGAGAGTTAGGGAGACAGGCTGTTTGCAAGATTCCTCTATCACAGGAGCTTCAGTTGTGCATATGTTCTTCCAAGTTCAGCCTTTTCTAGCTGTCTCCAGAAAAGTGCATGAGGGGAACTCGCAAGTCCCAGGAGCCTTCGATGAATCCTTCAGCTCTGGGACATCCTCAGTTGAGTCCTGAAACCCTAAGCCACATTAAAAGCTGGCACCATGACTCACTCCAGACTTGACAGGCAGGGGCAAGAGGCCATAAATGTTTTAGTTTTATATGTGTGTTGGTGTGCATGCACACACACCACATTTCTTTTTTTCTTTCCCTCAGAACACTGCACTATAACCTTGTGACATTGAGGAAGGGAGAGGCTGGCCTCAAAGCATCAGTTCCAGTTTCCCTTAGCATTGGGTTTCTCACACTGTCACCGGGGTGGGTATGGTGATCACACCCTGAAGGTGATAAACTGAGGCAGCTATACCAGTGCTGCAGTTCTAGCATGGAGAAATCAGAAATCTACTGTAAAAACAAATCAATACTGAAAGCATAAAGCTTTTAATTAAAGGTTCTTTTCTTCCGTGACGATGCTTACCACTCATTATTATCTCTGGTGAGGGGATTTTCCCTGTCATTTGTGATATTTGTCCTTCTCCTTGGCTGGCAAAGGGATATGTTCTGGGGCTTTTGTAAGGAATTGAGATCTGAATCAAAATATGAGCGCGAAGATGGAGAGGAAGGTATGGATCGAAGAGACATTTTTGATTGGAGGATGTGCAAATTTAGGATGTCTGTACCCAAAAATATGTTTTCAAAAATTCTCCAAATGGTGAGATGCAGGTGGTCTATGGACTCGTTATGAAATAGTGGCTAGGCATGAAGCTCAAGTTCTTCAGTAGAGGTTCATGACTGCCTTATAACTCCAGTTTCCATGTCCATTCTCACCTACTCTTTTCTCCTCTTCCACCTCCATCACAGACTCTCCACTCCACACTTGCTAGAATCACAAAGTGGACTGGAAGAAGTCTTTGCTAGTAAAGGGACCTACAGGGACCAGCCTATGCAAAGGGATTAAGGCGAAGCAGCATGGGGTGTGAGAAAATCACGAATAGTCCAGCTTGAATGATTGCCAGGGTGCACACACAAATGGGTCTGGAGAAAAGATGGAGCCAGACTGGGAAGCCTGGCATGGCAGATTGGGGAACTTACCATTGTTCTGCGATAACTATGAACTCTCATTTTAAGTTGTAAACGGCAGTGCTTGAGTCTCTCATGCTTTGTTCAACCTTTTCTCTCCTGGATTTAGGCATTCACCTTTTCCGACTATTATTGAACTTACGTCTTTACTGCTGAGTCTAAACTTCATAAAGAGGTATCCAAAAATGAAAAAAACTGAACCTTAATGAAGAAAAAATTTAAATTCTGGAATGATTAGAAGGTTCCGAATTATCCCTACTTAAAGTTAATCACAGTTGAAAGGCAATTAATTGATTTTCAATTTCCCTAAGCCTGGTTAAGAGGCAGGTAAGCCACTGTGACTGTGCGCTTAACCTTTGTGAAAAAGAAAAGCAAGCGTAGCTCAAGTAGCAGGAGCTCTGACTCATCACCATAAAACTGAACACCATGTATTTTCTCTCCCAGGCAAGATTTCAGCCCAGCCGGGTCCAAGAGAACATACGAGCACCTTATGCTGAATATACACTTAGAGAACTGGATGGTTTTTGCCATCTGCTAAGCCTCACATAGCCTGCAGTTTGAAGTTGAAGTGATGTCAGAAGCTGATTTAAGCAGCTTACATATGTTGCACTGCAGGAAAAAACATTGGACGTTTGGGACTCTGAAAAACAATGCTAGGCATTTGGGGTCCATAAACACTTAGTGTTTGTGATAAATATGCCCAGTAGCCATAGGGCAATATTTTTCCCCATTAGATTTAAGGGTAGAGTTTTCTCCTTTGCTTACTAAAAGAATTTTTACATTTTCTTGTGTTCAGCTGAAACCACATCTCATTCATTGCAGCAGGTAAGATTATTTTCATTAGTCACCACCTTCTTTGGTTGCCACAGTTTGACAGAAAATGCCAGTACGACAGCGTACTTTGGGAAATTATCTTCGTGTATTTGCCGTCATTGATGATGTTTTTGGAAATTTTAGATGCCTAATAGATGGATGAATCCATAGTCACTGACCTTTAAAATCCTTTAAGGGTTCGTCAAGCACACTGAGCATTGTACAAATCACTTACCTAGTCCTCCAGGGCTCTGTAGTGAGAGCAGACCCACTTTCCTAGCCTTATGTCCCTCCTTTGTTATGTTTTTCTATCCAGTGAATTTGTACAATTACAATTCTTCAATCACATTACATTAAAAAAATCTTGAACTGAATTTTCTAAGGTAGTGTCTTTTGCCTCTATTTTCCTTTGCTTCTCTTCCCTATCATCTCATCCTATTGATAACTTATCTATCATAAAGGACCAGTTCAAGGAACCTCCTCCTTGGAAGCTTTCCTTTTTTAATTTTCTTGTAGCACATTGCATGGTTTGCCTTATTCCATAGTTATATGAATATTTTTAAGTTCTGCTTCTAAAGGATCACTCTTCCTTTACCATCAACATAACAATCCATGATTCCATCATGTGCTCTTCAAGTCCCTGTCATGTGCCTCTAGGAAAATCATGAAAATCCCCAAGCCATGGAAACTGAACAATTGGGATAAAGGAAGGTATTAATTTTCTATTTTGCAGTTTTTAAGAAATGAATGATTTTCCATTTAATCTCAATCTTCAGAACTCTCCTGGAAAAGTTGTAGATCTGATCATTTTTTTCCACAGGTTCAGTTCAGTATTGGCTGAACCTCTAGAGAGGCACTGGTGCTCCACCTTTCCATCAACTCTTTGTGATTCATGTCTTCTGTTCTAGTCCCTGTGGCCTTTAGTTGTGATTTGTAGTCTTAAACCTTCCTCACGTTTGTTTTTGTTTTTCATGCATACCTTTTGCTGGTGATCTTTGTCACCTCATTTTTGCTACACCATTCTCCTGAAGGTATTTACCCACCTCTTTCATCCTGTAAGTGGACCTGGATTCCTCCTGTCATCCTTCAAAGCACAGCTAACCTTAGGCTGCATAAAATATTGCTGAAGAATGCAGTAGGAGACTTGGAAACCAGATTTCTGGCACTGAAGTTCTTGGAGTCCACTGTCTATATCCCTTATTAGCAATTTATCTCCATAGTTCCAGATCTGCCAACAGCTTATCCATCTTCTACTGAAGAATCTTGTTTCTCTATTTCTCCCTATATCCCAGTCCTAACAGAGGTAGTGGAAAAAATTGACAGGATGATCTCCATTGAATCTCATGCTTTTCCTAATGAAGTTTAGCATTTATATTATGAAATGGGAGACCTGATCATTTCTTCCTCAATTGAAGGATCGCCCAAGAACAATGGGCAAAAACTTGCATTGTTAATGACTAAAAATTTTCACCAAATTGATATACAAAGATTTCAGACCAGTCTCTCCTAGGTCAAATTTTAGCTCTCACCCTTGAAGTACAGCAGCTTCTTGGAATAGGTGGCATAAAAGGAGGTATATTCCAGAGAGTGAGGAAGAATATTTTATCATGGGCATTCTTTAGAATTCCCAGTGCATAGTTAAAATAAAAAAGAGCTGACTTTCTTTAAAATTATTATTTTAAAATTCTCTACAGTTAATACATGCTCTTACTACCTGCATAGGAAGAAGAAGGGCGTGGTGAGGGAGATTGCTCCCATTACTTCTCCTCTCCCATGCCACTGGTTGGAATCTCCCAAAATGAAAACTTTCCCTGATTTAATAACTGTAGGAGCAGGATTCCATTTGAAGAAACAGGGAACAAAATATTAGCAGCACCTGCATCTTTAGGGTAAAAGAAACAACAAAATAATTGTTTACATACTTTCCTGGTTACTTCAAATATCTGTTTTGTTCCTTCAAGATATAAATTCTCATGCATTTAGAAAGCATCTGACCAACATGTTGTTTTAGTCAGCTTTTTTGCTGCAGAGAGAAAGAGAGAGAGAGAGAGAGAAAGAGAGAGAGAGAGAGAGAGACAGACACTCTGCTGGCCAAATACAAATATATACCCCAAAGCCATGCCCTTAATGAACTACTTCCTCCAGCCTTACCCCTCCTGCCTCCAGTTACCACTCAGTTAATCCCATCAAGGATAAAATCACTGATTAGGTTAAAGCTATAACCCAATCATTTCTCCTCCAAACCTTCTTGCATTGTTTCACAGGTAAGGTTTTGGGGGACACTACATCTAAACCATTATGAGTGCTAATAGGTGCTTGTAGTATTGTACTGAATATGCATCTTTGTTCAAAATTTTTGCCTAGTCAAGGGTCAGGAAATTCTTTTTCAAAATTTCTTGGACAATCAACCTCTGTGCACCTAGTTTCTGTTAAGAGAATATAGAGGGTAAGTGCTTAGGGTAGAGGTTTTGGTTTGAAAAGCTGGTTCCTCCCACCAGGTCTTGTCAGGGCCAAGGTTTATAGGCAATAAAACAATAAAAAGAAGCTTTGGAAACAGACCACCTGGATTTAACCCTGTCTCCACCATTATCATTCACATGAAATTGGAAAGGTTACTTAGTTCTTTATGTCCTAATTTCCTCTTTCATAAATTGTTAGAATAGTGTGTTTTCCCTTAGCATTATTGTGCAGACTAAGTAAGATAAATAAAGCACTTAGAATCTAGGTAGTGGGAACTCTTGTGCACTGTTTGTGTGTGTTGAGTCTGGTACAAGGTAGCTTGGAGAATAAATTGGTAATCAGGTGAACTATTAAAAAACCGAAAAGGAAATGACCTAGTGATTCTGCTTCTAGGACTAGACCTCTGAGAAGTTTTACATAGCACTTGTCAGAAGACAATTTCCCCAATTAAATGGGGAATCCCATGAGCCAGAGACTCTACAGAGGTGGTCTCATTCACAAGATTACAAGAAAGCATCTTTGCATGATTATTATTTTATCTTTTTAACAACAGAGAAATGATTCTCAGTGAGGCCGTGTAGTCTGCCCAAGGACACTCAGCTAATAATGGGCTAAGTTGAGATTCAAACTCAGGTGTCATTTTCCCCTCTTCATTGTTATATCCCAAGTGTCTAAAAATGGTAATCATTTCTCTTTCCCTGACTGTTGTGCAGTTGAGTCTTATGTCACATGATTTTCCAACTCTCCCTGTCATCTTCTTTTTTTCTTTTTTACATCTTTTTCATCCTTTCCTCCCTCTGTTCTTTATTCCTTTTGTTTTTTCTAATTCTATTGATATTCAAAATCTCTTTTAATGTTTTTAAATAGCAGATTGAAGGATAAGAAAAATTGTACTAATAGGTATAAATTAAAAAGATGAGAACATCAGCTATTATTTTAAAATAGAACGAATCAACTGCCTTTTCAGATGTCAGCCAGGTCAAACTATTCATTTCCTTCTTTTTTAAGTTGACTCAGCTGAACAGTGTTCTGGTTTTTAATGAGAGGGCTTTAGGACAAGGTCCAAGTTCATTGATTCCTGTTGTATCCATCCATTTGCTCACTTACTTTCTTAAAAGAACAAACTGTGTCTCTTTAACTTTGAAAGTGGAATTTAATTTTTCACTGGTGTTAATAATTTCTACCCTTAGGTAAAGGACATTTGTCATACGACCTACACATTCTGCTAATAGATTGGTCAGTCTGTATTAGGAGTTCCCAGATGACATTAACTCTTCAAACACTGATCACACTTGATCTGATGATGAGTATTTCCAAACCCCTGTGACTACTTATGAACAAACATCCATCTGTGATTATGATAAGTTGCATAAAGATAAATTAGACATTTTGTAATTTTCGGGTAATGACACAGGGGAGAACAGAAAGTAGTTTACAATGGGTTTCATTATGAAGGAATAACACTCTAGCTAACAAAAGAGGGATGGATTCATAACAACTGCTCTTCATTTGTATTTGGTGCTGGGCTCTGTGAATTATTTATGTTTCTGGGCAAGGTCTGGGAAGTATTTCAATGAAGCCTAATTTGTCAAGGTTACTTACATTTTACCATATTTTTCCTAACTATATCTTTCTGGATAGTACCACACATAAATATTTTCATTGTGTTATGCATTTATTTGCAATATTGATGGCACTGTAAAATGTGGGGTATTAGCACCTCTTTAACCAGTGTCAGAGTAAGAATTAAGATCGGAAACAACAATGTCTTCATTTTAGAAATATGGAGGTTAACTTTTATTATTCAGTTTTTGTGACTGATGAACCAGCTATAAGTCATACTGTGGAAAATTTATTGTCTAGAAATCATGCCACTGAATATTTTATCTTACTGGAAATGTTCTATAAAGGGGCTGCATCTTTAATCAAATACATGATGATGTTGCAATCTCTTGGTTATTCTGTCATATTAAAAAGTTGAGGTTAAGCAAAGCTCACAGCATGGCTTTGGAGAGCAGTGATTGGGTATGTGGAGGTGGATACTATTCCTCAAAGAAATTGTCTTATCTTTTTTATTTTAAATGATTAAATGTGCTCAATGTACTGTTTAGATCCCAGTTATACCAGGCAGAGAATCATCAGTGGTGCTCATCTGGAGGGTTGGGGAAAGAAAAAGAATATAAATCAAATAATAGCTACTCCAGCGTTTTCTATCTTTGATTAGTGCTTCAAGTTTCACAAAAAAACAACAAACAAACAAACAAACAAACAGAAACAAAGGAGATTTCCTGTTCAAAGAAAAACAACTGTTTAAGGGCAAAGACAAATGACTGCTGTGTGCTCAGAGGCACCCTGAGTGCCTTTGTGTTCTACCTACTTAGTTGCAAGTGGTCACATGCCTCCTCCCTTCTACCACCCTGTGTGTGGAGGCTTCTGGGTTCTTCTGCATTGTGTTTTGCTTAAGCTTTGGAAAGAGGAAATGATTGCTCATTGTTAGATTTGACTTTCAATTCAAGCCTCTTTCCAACTATTGGACACACTATATCTGGATGTTTTTATACCTTTCGGTGATATAAAAATATAAGAAAGGATGCCTTAGTACCCCTTTTGTTGTTTTCAAAACAACAGCCAAATTTGAAAGGACCCTGTCTGAGAAAAGATTTATAGGGAGGGTTAAAACATGACTGAAATATTATCAAAACAGCATTGTGCGTCTTGATCTTGATTAGTTACTTTTAGTGTCAATCTCATTGTTCTTTTTTAATTTTCTCCCAAAGCTATTATCTTTCCAAAATCTTTCTCCCTATACCCCTCATAGCCTGGGGGAGACTAATTCTTTAATGAACAAGATTTAATACCACTTTACTGAGCCTTGCAGCTACTAGATCACTCTAAGTAGTGGATATGCAAACCAATATTATTCAATAGAACATTTTGCATCAAGGAAATATCCTATACCTGCACTGCATAATATAGCCACAATTAGTCACATGTGAAAACTGGGCATTTGAAATGTAGTTATCTTGCCACAGAAGCTAAAATTTTATTTAGATTTAAATAGCCATGTATAACTGGTGGCTACCACGTTGCAGAGCATAGTTATACACCTATATTCTGAACATTGTTGGCATCAAGTGTTTGAGCAAAGGGTTGTGGGTTTAACTCAGTGGCAAAGTCCTTTCCTAGATGAATTGAAGCAGATCAGGTATCTCCACGCAAAGACTCTTACCATAATTAAGCTTCTTCTCTTGTCAGAAAGATTTTTACAAAGTGTAAAAGCAGGCGTTCTGCAGAGAGCTCAATGTGGTTTGAAGTTTCCTCTTTTAAATGCCAGGTTTGCAGTCAAAATGTGTGAAACCTCTCTAGCCTAAGAATATGGGACAAAGAGCAACCCTTATGTTCCCACCCATTCCCACTGTCAGGTAACTACCCCACTGAGTATAAATCTAGAAGAATTTCCGACCTGGGGTCCAGAGATTTTTAGGCATTAGCACCTCTGGACCTCTGCAGATTAAATAGACCTGCTTTCTGGAAATTCCTTAGATATCCAGCCTCATCTGTCCTATATCAGAATGGGACCTTGGGTTCTATCCCCAGCACTGCAAAATAGTAACAACAACAACAATAACAACAATCCAAAATAATAATAGTAATAATAATAACAATAACAATAACAATTATTTAAAATTATTTCTAAATTCCATTCCTATTTCTTATTTTATTAAAAGTTAATCTAAATATATTCATTTTTATATATTTGTAATTCTTAGTGTCAGGAGAAATGGTTAGTAGAAGGGATGGTGACAATTGTATTTGTTTATACATATTATAATTAAGAACAATTATATAACAAGCTCTTTTTTTGAGATTGTGATTTACCAATAAGAATGTGGGATTTATTGTAAATGAGACCAGATGTTGTGCTATTTCAGGAAAAAAGAACTATAGCGACACTATCTAGTGGTCAGTATTCTGTTAACTTTGCTTATAGGAAGGGAAACTAAGAAACCAGGATTAATGAAAGAGACCTCTGAGTGGTCTCTGAGAATGGCAGGGTGACCCAGATGTCAATGACTACCTTAATCTTCTTACTCCCTTCTATCTTGTGCACCTCGCTGAGTCAACTGGCCTCACTCTTTGTATTACAGAACACAGAATTATTTTCCATTCTGTGTTGTAAAGAACTAGATTGTTCTTCAGACTTTCTTCTTGCCAAAATCCCATCTACTCTGAAGTCCAAGCTGATGCCATTTGGCCAACCTGGAGCTCTTCAGCACTGTGTGTCTGATTCTTTTTTCTGTAGCTAAAGCATAATGAAACATGATTGGACAGGTTTAAAATGTGCTAGAGCCAGGCATGGTGGTGGTTCCTGCCTGTAATCCCAGCAGTTTGGGAGGTTGAAGAAGTAGCATTGCAAGTTTGAGGTCAGCCTCAGCAGCTTAACGAGGTCCTAAAGAACTTATTTAGACCCTGTCTCAAAATAAAAAAAAGAAAAAGGACTGGAGATGTGGTTCAGTGATAAGCACCCCTGGGTTCAATCCCCCATACCAATAAATAAAATAATAATTAAATAGTACTAGAAAGTTCATCCCAGCTTCAAACTTGATTTCCAATTAACAGCATCATTTTCTTTGACAGGCATGAAGTGTATGAGGAAGGTCTTTGGAGACACAAGAAAGATCAGGCTTCCCATAATCTCCCAGCTCTTAACTCTCTTCCCTTCTTTTCCAATATTAACAACATCTTAATGTGCTTCCAACTTTTAGGGCATGATGAAGTGTTTTCTCCTGTTACTCATGTTTTTATAATATGATAATCTGATTGGCACTGATATCAAATAACTAGTTACAAAGCATTTCCCTTAACAAACCTATTTCTTCAAAAGATATTATTCCTTTAAAGACAACCCATGCTGGTCTAATCTTGATTGCTTTCATGGGCCAGTTGCAATGGTTCTTTCTTAGTTCAGTAACATACTTAAGCTTATGATTTAGCCAACATTTTTCAGTCTCCTTAAATTTGGGACTCTTGTCCTTAGTTGCTCTAGATTTTGTGAGTACATAGTCTGCATCCAAAAGACAATCGGTGATAATTTAAGCAACTGCTTTGCGGCTATATAGCAAGGACTGCCATCTGCTCTGTTCAAGATCTTGGGATTCTCACTGTTCTATTTTCCCAAGACGCTACCCAATCTGTCACTTGAAACATCTCATGCCTGAGAGTGTATGTATGAGTTAGGGACTGTTTGCATTTCCGGTAGCAACATCTTAAAGGAACTGGCTTAAGCAAAAGAGGATATTTATTCAAAATACACTGAAGATGGAACAACAATACTGTGGGGAGTATCACAAAGCAGTTAGGTTGCATAAAAACATGAGTTTCTAGAATTAACTTAACTTCAGAGTTCTCTTTTCTCTGTTGGTATCATTCCTCATTCTATCTGAAGGTGTATTCTTCATTGTGAAAAATAAGACCCAAATCACCCAATTTTGCTTTCTGGTGCACATGTACAAATATCCTAGGGAAGCTCTCATTGGTCCAACTTGGGTTAGCCCATCCCAGTATCAATTCATGGCTTGTAACTCATTGCTCCATGACTTTGACTTCATTTTCTTCCCAGTAACTTTGAAAGGATAAGAGGCAAATTGGCACTAGATTTTAGATCATTAAGATTTGTATGGTAAAGGAGAATTTCATATAACTTTAAGAACAAGAAATTATATGTGGTATTTTAGAGCTGTAAACTGGAAGCTTGTACAGACCAGGGAACAAACAAACAAAACTGGTAACTCTGTTAGGTAGCTTTTCATCACTATGGGCAAAACACCTGACTAGAACAACTTAGAGAAGGATAGGTTTATTTTGGGCTCAGTTTCAGAGATTCAGTCCTTGACAGCGGAATCCATCACTCTGGGCTTGAGATGGGACAGAACATCACGCCAGAAGGGCATGGTGGAGGA
Source organism: Glaucomys volans (assembly GCA_020662805.1). NCBI lineage: Eukaryota > Metazoa > Chordata > Mammalia > Rodentia > Sciuridae > Glaucomys > Glaucomys volans. The sequence continues at coordinate 137,174 of JAJEJO010047320.1, forward strand.
AGACTGCTGAGGTCATGGCATGGCATGAAGCAGAGAGGAGGGAGAGAGATGGGGAGGGGGAGAGGGAGAGAGAGAGAGCGAACGAGAGCATATACGTGAGTGTAAGGAGCCAGAGACAAGGTATCATCATCCCCAAGGGCATGCCCCCAGTGACCTACTTTCTTCAGCCATGCCCTACCTGTTCAGAGTTACCACCCAGTAATCAGATTTTTAAATCATCACATGGATTAATCCACTGGTGTGGTTACAGCTCTCAGGATTGCTCCAAAGCCTCGCCTCTGAACCTTTCTGCATTGGGGAACATGCTTTCACAACATGAGCTTTTGGGGAGACATTTCTAGATCCAAACTGTAACAGTGGTTGAGGACACAGTCAGGACAATGTTCGGCCTGGGAAGATCTAATTGGATAGGGAGAAGGAAGCCCAGGAGTGTGCAGGAAGTCATCAGATCTGGCAGTGGGCTGGTGGTAAAATGGCTGCATTTTTGCCTCATATCTTAGGTCTCACGTTGTCCTTCTACCTTTGTGTGCAATGTTTAATTTCTGCTTTTTGTTTACCAAACAGCAGACCTTTCTCTTAACTCTAGAGCTTTGTACATGCTTTTCTTTTTACTAGTTACCTTAAATTATTTTTCAAATCTCAAATAGTTTGTAGAGAAAAGATGAAGTGAATAAAATAAAGTTGAAAAAATTATGAATAGGAAAAATGGAATCTTTATAACAGGTTACTAGAAAACTAGAACAGAAGATACATATTCAATTCAATGAAAATTTTTAGTGTCTATCAGTTTAAAGGTTGCTTTGGTCAGAAAGACTAACATTTTTGCATTTGAAAACTGCAATCAGTTTCAGGGATTCAGATTAAGGAATTAGGGCGGTACTCATTTTTTTTAAGGTGGTAAATCATATGAAATTCATGGCAATCTTTGGGTAATGAGAAAATAAATAAAATATTGATATACTAAATTTACAGAAAACAGATATAAAAGTTTGTGCTTAATAAGACATCATCCAGTGCTAGGTTTTGGCCCATATAATTGCTCCCTAACACTTGTCTAAGATTTTGAAAATAATTATAGAAGGGAAACCTTTAAATTGAGAATTTCACTGGCCAATAGTGTTCTCTGAGTGGAGAGAAGAAAGGGAAAATTGATTGCAGTCTTTGGCATTTTGGTGGGGCTCAGTGAGAGCATGGTCTGAAAACCAGTCAACTAGTGGTCAGACTTCGAGTGTGTTCTCCAAGTGGGGTGGGGTGAACTTCAACCTTGCTCCCTGCTTCCTATACTTAGTTCTGTGGCGTTAAGGGTCAATAGCCCACCACTACATACAGGATGAGACAGTAGGTTCTCACCTCTGGCTCTATATTAGAATCAGCTGAGAAGTGTTAAAATGAATGTAGATGACAAAGGCCACCTCAGGTCAAGAGGACTAGAATCTGTATGGTGACTTGTGCATATGGCTATTTAAAAAAATATTCCTCTGTTGATCCCAATGTACAGCTAGTGTTGAGAATCACTGAGAAAATTGATGAAAATAATCATGAATGTTATTATCTAGCAATCAAGAATCCTGAGCTATCACTCATGATTTAGGTAGTGCAATGTATCTATCTTACATCTCAATTTTCTTAGGAAAAGGAATGAGGAATGAAACTAAATGATCTCATGTATCTTTCTAGATGTATGACTTTTTAGATGTGTTCCTGGAGACTTGTGTATAAATAAAATTTTATGTAAATAGACCCAATATAGTTAAATGAATTCTGTGATGAATCTGTCAGTAATGCAAATAATGTATGTTTAATGTACATAATAATGTTTTTATGTATAGTTCCATAGAGATCATATTCAGGAATTAAGTCACTCCCTGCTGGGGTTGTTTTAGTAAATTAATAAAATCACCCAGTATATGAGATATAGTTGTCATCAGGATCATCTAGAGAGGATATTAGAAAATCATTTCTTCCAATTCTCCTTTTGTCAAAGTTTCTGTTTCTCTATTAATTCTTTAGTATTTTTCTTGAGAATATTAAAGTTGTTGCCACAGTGGCTTTCTGGGCCACGTGAACAATGTTTCACTAGCCAAAGACCAGGAAGTCCTTAAAAATGATTTACCTATCCTTTTCATAGGTGTAACCTATAAGCATCCACAGGTTCAGCCTGTTATTTCATAACACTCTCTGGGGGCATAACATCAAAAGGTGAGTTAATGGCCAGAATCATTGCATTAGTAGGAACTGTCATTTCTGTTTCATTCCCTCGCTTTATCATAGCTGATTTATGATTTAATCCAACTGCTGTTCCCATTTTCTGGATGAAGAAACTGAGCACCTGAGAGCTTTGCTTAGGTTGTACAGCAAGTACCAAAGGATATTGATAGCAGGACTATTTTAGTCCAGACTGCAGTTTTGTGGCAGCTCCCAAGTGTTAAATGAATTTTCAATCAGTAAATATTTTTGTAAAAATCTGTATGCACGAAATTGTGAGTGATAAGAAAGGTGATAAGACCAAGTCTCATTAGGATACCTTTGAAGAGGGATGAACTTAAGAGGGCTGTGTGTGTGTGTGTGTGTGTGTGTGTGACAATTTGATTATTGCTCAGACTAAAAGCTGAGACCTGAGATTTAAGGGTCCCAGGTTTGGATGGAGCTAAATTGGGTAAGAGGGAGGATTTTGCTCATCTTTAGAAGAGGGGAGAAGAGAAACAGGACAGAACTGAAAGATGAGAGGAGACCATGAACGGTCAAAAACCTTGGTCAAATCTAGAAGTCCTTAATATTCAAGGTGAGTTTCTTATGGAAACTGGTAAAGGGTCTTGGTTCTTCCTCCAGAGTATTCCAGGACAATCAGAGATGTACATGGTAGGTTGTGAGACATGCAGATTCATAGAGAGGGAAGCAGTCAAGCATTCTTGCTCATACCATGGAATTGGGTTCAGGACAGGCTTAAAGTGATGTCTATGGAGCTGCAAGAGTATATAGGGGTGAGACCAGTCAAATAGCTGATACGGTTATCTCATGAAGAGTTTATGACAACCTCCCTCATGGAACTGCAAATAATTTTAGAGACAAAACCAACTTGAAAATGATTTGCTTATGCTCTATTAAAAAGTCATTTCCAATAGCAGAGTAGTCCAGAATGTCTCAAAGATATGTAAAGGATTATCAAAATAGAAAAATCTAGAGGCATAAAAATTAATAGTGATATCCCACATTATTTCCTTAGCTGAGCAACACAGATGTACAGAGGGAAAGACCTGAGAGAGGTCAACATTTGTAGAATTGTAAAAGATTTAAAATTCAAGGATTTAATTAAATCGTTTCTTTTTTCCCCTTAGACATAGTGTTTCATTTTAGAAGCTTATGAGATTGTGGTTTGAAAAAAAATTGAATCTACCTGATTTTCTAACTTGAAATTAATTCTTCTCAGTGTAGAATTGTTCAAATGGGCTTTATTGCATTCACAATATTTGCAATAAGTACGATTGCATGCTTTATTATTTTTGGTAATGAAATACTGTTAAATTTGTCATAATGCACCAAAACAATGATTTGGGCAGCACATTTACAAGATGTTGTTCTTTTGTTTTACTGTGAAAGGTAATCTTAAATTATTTTAACAGAACATATGCCTCTGTAATAAGTCAGTCTCAAAAATTTAATTGTTTACAATGAATATGCCAGGTCTTTAGAAGATGTATTGTTCTATTGGTTAAAAATATTAAGCAATTCCCAGAGCACTTAAATCCAATTCAGTTTGACTACTTCATTATAGTTTTTCATTTAAGCACAGATAAGAGTCTGCAGAATAATGATATTAACCCCCAAACTTTCTTTCTGAATTTGGGACAGGTAATTAGTGTGTATACCCCACAAGAAATAAGTAATTATAATGGGAAGTGCCCATTGGTTGAATCTTCCTGGAATTGTAGATTTCTTATTTGTATGCTTTAACCATGCTGGAGTAACTCTTGAAAGCAAGATTTTAACTGCCACTTGTATGTTTTCAAAATTTGGCATTTTCTACTTGTAAAAAATTTTCATATCTGTTTCACTCCTTCCTAGTGAAATAGCTCTTGAGCTAAATGTGACTTGTGTTCACCTTGTATGGCGTGAAAGTACACCACCATACTAAATTACGTTTCTGACTAAGGAACACAGTAAAGATAGTTTCGGCATCCATCAATGAGAACCCTGCTTGAGGAACTTGTGTTCTGCTAGATCAGCAGTTGTGTAACCACTAGGGATCTGATTAGCTCCATGTGTGTCTTTTCTCATTTATCACCAAACTTAGAGATCCATATGCAAATGGGAGTTAATAGGGGCATGATGAGGATGTTGTCATTCTCCCTTAGAGATGTTGCCTCCGGCCACCCACAAAAATGAAGTGATAGATTATTTTTCTTCAAGATAGAAGGTACATTTTCTCCATTTCGTTTTCTAGGTTCCTTATTAAAAACAAATTTTACCTATTATCTTCTTTAATGAGTCATTGATGGTGAATTCGTTAAACATAGTGGTCATTTTCAGTTAAACAAAAAAAAAGATCATTTGGTTTGGCACAACAGTCTCAGAGAACTCTCCTGGACAGTAAGTATGCAATGAGTTTCAAAATTTATAGTGCTGTGGGCCAGACCCTGGACTTGGTGAATTCCCAGAGTAAATGATTTTCAGGAACTAATTCTTTGAAGATAAGCACATGGTCCATTCTGGTAACCCTACTCTGCAGCATCCCATGTCAATGCAACATTTCTTTTAAAATCTCTGCATCATTTGTTTCAGCCTGCCTTTGTCAGAGTAATTCAGATGTGAATAAATGCATATTACATGAATCTATTGTGGTAGATCTGCACCATCATTTACCTCTTGTACAGACTGACTACATTGTATTTTCACATCCAGCTAATTTGATTTCATAGGAATGTTCTATATTGGTTAAAACTTAGATCCAAAGTGGAAAGCAAGGATACCTTAAGGCATAAACTCATTTATTGTCCAAATGTTTCTATCCCTTTTTTTATTCTAAAACAAAATCTGCAAATGAATTTCTGCCAAATCCAGAGGTAAGATTTCTCATCAAAGGACAGAGTTGGCTGGAATTTGTTCAAAAGCAGTGCTGTAAAATCCAAGTTATTGATTTCGTTAGGGATTTTTTCCAAAGATCATGTACAAGATGACCCTGTTTCTCTCCTTTTCGTCTGAACTATCTTCAGAGGATGTTTGTTCCAGGGTTCTACTCATGATAGATCCTTGATGAGGCACATAAAGAACTGATGTAGGTAGACTGATAAGACAGATGCCATCAATAAATGCCTTCACAAAAATACTTGCCTGTCACAAGTTAATTTGATGTAGTATTTTCTGTCATGAGGGTGGATTAATTTTGTCCATTTTCTCCTCTTGTCGTAATTCTTGTCATGTGAATAAGAATGTATTATAAAGAAGAACATACTAGACATTATAATTCTGTGATAACTCATTTTTGTGACAAAGAATATAATGAGACCAGACAATAGTGCAAATTCATCATATTCTTACAGTGAACTTAATATTGACTTCCTGGCTTCCCTTCATGATTTCAAAGGCATGTCACTTATGGTTTTATACCAAGCAAATGATTAAAGGAACCACCATTGAAAGACTTGTGCTGATTACAAAAGCCTTTTCAACAGGGAAATAATAGAACCATTTTGATTTTCTTTCTTTTCCAGCTTAAACACATATTTAATGTATATCTTGATTTCATTTTGATGAAGAAAGACTCCTTGATTTGATAAAGCTGCTCAGAAAATGTTATAAACTGGAAGATTGGACAGCATTTATCATTGAGGGAAGAGTGAATTTTCTCAATAAATCACTATTGTAAGTCATAAAGGAAAAACAGAGTTTTATAATAAAGAATCTTTTTGAAATGCACCCGATATTTTGTCCCAGTAGCTAGGGCAAAGCAATCACTTTTAACATGGTCTGTAGCTGCAGCCAAGGAAGCCCTGGCTGAGGAAATGCTTCCCTTGTGAACAGATTGTTTTCTAAGATTGCTTGCCATTTGTATCACTCTTACCCTAATGTCGTGGATGCTTCTCCCATTTCTTTCCTTCATGTTGGAACAAAGAGAAAAGCAATTATCCATAAACAACCACTCCTTTATCTATATAATGAATGCCATCTAAATAACAGATTTGTTACCATTTCTATACCCATTATGGTCAGTGGAAAATCATGCACAATCACTTTTTATTTTTAATTCAGATAGCTCCTCAGAATCCTTATTAAGCACTAGAAATGAGTTGTTTATAATTGATTTTGTCCAAAAAATTGAAGCCTATTTATCATTCGTGCTACAAGATTCACTATATATATGCCTGACACATAGATAGCTTTAAACACGTGCTCAAGAGTGGGTGATTGAGTATTCCGAATTTATAAAGGAAAATATAAAACTACACCTACATAGCTGGGAGCTTATTTTCCCTTTGGCATAAAAGAAGAGTGTTTTCATCAATGAAGTCCTTTGTCAGTGGACTTACCTAATTACAGGAGGTGAGGATTGCTCACTAAAAACTGATATGAAGATCTACTCTGAGATCCATGTTTACCACATGAACTCTGTGTATATATAATGCTATGTAGATATAAGTTCACCCAGAGTCATGTAAAAATAGAGTAAAGGAAAGAACTGATAGGTTTCATTCCACTTCCCCTTCCAAATGACCTTCAGTCTCAATTTCCTCAGCTATAAAATTGAAGCTCTGGACTTTTAATTCTAGTCTTCTATATTTCTATACACAAGTACAAAATCAGTTATAAATTAAACCAATGAATTTCACTTGACCTGATTGCATGGATTTATTTTTATCTAAGAGGAAAAAAATTAGACATTTCACTTGAATTTTTGGCCAAGAGACTTTGATGAAGATATCAAACCCAATGTTTGATTCTTTTTTCTTTTCCTAATTACCATCACCTGTAGCAAAAATGTATAATAGTATTCTTTTCTTGCTAGAACCTGGGGATTTTATTCTAGTGTTGAAATTGGAGCATCTCCAGCCTTCTGTGAAGAGAAGTACAAAGAATACATTCTCCGGCTGAGACAGAATGTATCCAGATAGAGAACCACTCTCCAGTCTCCCGGAAGATCAGCTGCCTTCTGAGAACAAAAGGCCCAATCTGATGTGGCTCCTTGCAAATGGTGTTCACAGAGGAAGCCCAAGTCACCCAATAGGGGAGCAGCTAATTGGCCAGACAGTCTTGGAATGAATTTAGCTGCTGGTTGGCAGGTGGGATACATTGTAAAGCACCACATCCAGGCTGCACTGTAATTTGTTTTTAATTACTGTGTTTGCCTGGGAAAGGCTGTAAGGTCTACTCATTGCTCATATTGGTATGCTAATTGACTGTTTGGAGATTTACAAACTGGGTTTTACAAAGTGTCCTTTCCATCGCCTGTGGTGATTGGAATAGCATGCTATTTATTTATTTCTTCTAAAACTTTGTTTTAATATCTCCAGTAAAGATAGAAAACCTTTATTAAATCTCTCAATTTCAATTTGCAGTAAAGACTGCAAAAATGTATTATCCTTTAAGCATGTCTATGATTCCATTTTGTTTTCTGGCATAGAATATTTTTGTGTGAAATGTCCATGGGTGTCAACAAATAAATACTGATTTATGTGCACATTCTTACAGCCCAGGGAGGTGGGAGGTGAGGTGGGTGTGAGAAGAGCAGCCAGGCTGCAAGTGAAGCCAACCAAATGGTGAACCAGGTGCCTGCCCAGCAGGAAGCAAGCCCAGGAGCAGTGCCTGGGAGCTTAAAATGGGTCAGATGGGGTTCAGAGGAGCACAGGTGCTGGGCAACTCCAGCCTGCAGCCTGGGAGCAGTCATGGATCAAGCTGGGATGATGGGAGTAGGCTCAGAGATGACCTACAAGAATTAAGAGGAGATTAGATAAAATTAGGTCAATCAGAGGATGCGTGGAAGGCAGGTGAATGAGAAGGTGTGCCTACCAGCAGAAGGGGCCTCATGAAAGCCTCCAGTTGTCAAACATGAGAAGAGAGATTGTGTTGCTTTATAATTGTGTCTCCAGGGCCTCAGCTGTTGGGGCAGTGGTGAGGGAATGATAAAAATGCTCAGAAGGCTAAGAAAGTGTACTGTTGTGTTTGTTGCATTTTTTAGTGATATAAAATCCCTAGGATAAATTTTAAATGTAAAAACCCTGTGTTAAATATTTAGCCTGTCTGTTCTCCCTGCAGACGGAGGTGCTTTTTTTTTAAACCTGGTACACTCCAGTTCAGTCCTTCAGGGTCTGCTATAGCTCATGGCATATAATTAGTGCCTAATGAGTTTCATCTAATATTTATTGGAAAAAAGGAACAGCTTCTCTTTCTGCAGGGTTTTGGTTCCATATCTTAAAGATGCGTGTTGTAGCTCTCGGCTCACAAGAACTTAACACAAGCAGTACAAGTTGCTTTTAGAACTTTTCTCTGGAATTCAGTGCTTTTTCAGTCAGCTTGTTTCACCACTGTGACCAAAAGACCTGACAAAAACAACATAGAGGAGAGAAAGTTCATTTGGGGCTCAGGATTCAAGGTCTCACTCCATAGATGGCTTCCTCCATTGCTCTGGGCCTGAGGGGATGGCAGAATATCATGGTGGAAGCTTGCAGAAGAGGAGAGCAACTCAGGACATGGCAATCAGAAAAACAGTTCCACTTACCAGGGGCAAAATATAAACCCCAAAGGCCTATCTCCAGTGATCTATTTCTCCCATTTATACCTTACCTCACCTATAGTCACCACCCAGTTAGTCCCTATGTGGATCAATCCATTAATTAGGTTACATCTGTCTCATTCAGCCCTGAGCATTCTTGCAGTTTCTCATATATAAGCTTTTTGGGGAACAATTCATATCTATATTATAATAGGTACCAACTCATCTTGACTTGAATTCTAAATAATTTTGCTTTGCCCTATTTGTGACATGTGTATGGGTTACATCATCTGTATAATTGTCTGAATTTTCAAGTTTATTTAGTCATTGTTAATACAGTTACAGGTTCTTGTTGTGCTGGCGTTCTAGTACCACAATATTGTAAGGCAGGACATAGGAATATTTTTTGGTTTCTGATAAAGGGTCTTGCTGTATCATCCAGGTTGATTTCAAGTGGTCCTCCTAAGGTACTGGCTACAGGTGTGTGCACCACACCTGGCTATGGACCCAGGAATTCTGATCTCAGCTCAAAGTATCCACTTTAAACAGAGAGATGAATGTCCACACCCATGTGCTCTGCAGTATTTCTCTCTCTAGTAGATTTCACTGCTAAACACATGGCTAAATCACTGCTTCTCAAACTGGAGTCATAGGTAGAGATGGCAGGAAGCCATGGGACTAACGTTAGAGTGAAGAGCAGCAGACGGTATATCTCTGGATACAGTTCACAGCTCCACCACTTACTAGTGTTATGTCTGATTCAAGTTATCTTATCTATAAAATGGGAATAAGAACAGTACTTATCTCCTAGTTTTTATGTGAAGATACAATATGTTAATACATGCAGTGCACTTAGAACAGTACTAGAAACACAGTAACATGAAATAAGTGTATATTACCCTTAATGTAATTCTGATTGTAATTAATATTAATTTTGATTCATACTTGAGAGGAGGAAGGAGCAGTAGAGGACAAGAGGAGCTTTGTTCCTAAAGGTCAACAAATATAAGAATGGAATGGAAATAGAAACATTCATTCTGAGCAATTTTCTCACACCCTAGACATATAATAGATTTTATTTTCTGTCCAGGTGTTGGAAACATGGTGAAAAAAAATCCACACAGTCACAGACAATACTATAAAGGGTTGTTTATATATGAATTGATTAATTCTTTGAGAAATTTTTTAAATTGCAGGGATAATAATTAGACTGTACTTTCATGGCAAGTGTAATTATGAAACAATATTGACTGAGAATTCAAGACTTGAGCAATTAGCACCAAGTATATTGTAATCGACTGACAGCATAAAGCAAATTTATTCCACTAAAACAAGAAAATAGATCTGATGTGAAAGTTTTCAAGGGTAGGATCCATGGTAAGACAAAATTTGGATGGAGAAGTGATCACAGCTGATCACTAGGTATTATCAGTAGATCTTTGCTGAGATATGTTAACCCCAAACCCAGCTGTGACCTCATAATCAACATATTCACCTGTATAATTTCTTTCTGGGATTGCCTTTTATTGTTTGAAATCACATTTAATCCTTCCACAATAGGAGGCTGATATGCAATTGTGAATGCCTGAATCACACTGGTTTACTCCTTAATTTCATCTGAGAAAAACATTTTATAAACTAATATCTTGATTCCATGCAGAAAAGAGATGGAATACACAATAAAGTGTCCACAGGGGGTTTAAGCATTTCATTTGGGGTGTCATATTGAACATTAAAATGCAATGTAATAAAAAGATGTGTAGAAGAGATGAAATGATGGTGTCCTGCTGAATAACTTAGAGGAAAAAAAGACTGCTTCAGCTCGGAGTGCTACATTTTATTTATAGTTTCAACTGATATCTTGGCTTCAATCATAGAACCTCTAGTTAGTTTTCAGAGATGGTTTTATAAGCCCCCTGGGTGTAGGGAAGTGGTTGACTCTGATTGGTCTATCAATAGGAGTCTAGCTCAAGGAAGCAAAGGAGGGTAGATGAAGAAAACCAGTCAGCAATGTGAGAGGTGGAATGGAAGTTTCCCAGAGGAAATGTATGAGTAGAAGATCAGTTTCAAAACCTAAGAACTTGGAGGACAAAGGAAGGGCAAGATAATAAGCTGAGCAGACGCAAGAAAAATAGGAAGGAAATTGCTACAATGTGAGCAAATAGCTGGCTTAAAGAAGAAAAAAATCAACCTAGATATGTATTATTTTAATTTCATAGACCAAAGAGGGGAATGTAGCAATATCCATTTCCTAATAACTGCTAACAGAATAGGTAGTAGTTGCAGAAAACCATGCTTTAGAATGAAACAAAACAAAATAAAATGTATTTAGTTAAATAATTTTGAGATTTGTTCCCACCTAGCATATAATATATATGCATTTAGAACTGGTATCAATTATATATTTTGTTGTACATGTGAACAGATTATATTTATTAATGTCTTATAGTTAAATATTATCTATCCTAGGCTCTTCTTCTCATGCTCCATCTTACTCAGAGCCTAGTTTACTGCTTGACAAACAACCACAGAAATAGCACCTCTGCAGAAAACCCCAGAAATGCAAGAGTCTGGCATCCATGATAAAGGCATTGTACCTATGTGATAGCACTTCTTTTTGCTGGTGAATTCACTTCCCAGAGACTGCAGTTCACCATTTGGCTTTCCAAGTTCCACACTCCTGGACCCCATTTCTGGCACTGCATTAACCATGCCCCAATTCTATTACAGTAAAACCATTTGATGGTTTTGTTTGGAGTTTGTCATAATCGGTTTCCTTCTGTAATGCTCATTAGAGTTTGAACTATGGTTTAATGATGTTTTTTTAAATCCAGACCTGTGGCTACTTCAGGGTTAATAGATGCAAACTGACTTTTAAGAAAGATGATATAAATATTGAAATTATCATTTTGAGAATGGAAAATTTGATATGGTCCTACTTGCCTGTAGGAATGTAAATGTTTTATTTTTTAAATTGGAGCAAAATGTCTGTTTAACTTAGATTGATACGAGCAGCTTAAAAGAGGGAAATTCCTTGGCTGGGCTAATACTTTCAAGATGCTTTCAGATAAAGGGGAGGAGTAACATGTATCATCAGTGACAATGTAGAATCTATAGGAATTAAAAACTTTTGGCCCAGATTTAGTGTTTCTCAAACTTAGTTTTCATTGGTAAAATACAGATGCAAGAGTTTGCGTGAGAAATTCTGCTTTAGAACCAGAGTGGGGCTCCAAAGTACGTTATTGAAAAGTAATCTCTGGACCTTACTTTGAGAAACTCTAGTAAATGCTGGAAGACAAGAAGACAGCATCTTATCTTGAAAAGGTGCAGAATTGCTCTGGGGCCTTGGATGTCTCCTTGGATATCTTTTGTCTCTCTTCAGTTTCTTCATCTGTGATATTTTCAGTACAGCTTTGTGTATACATTTCACAGAATATAAATATCATTCCCATGAATTGCCTAATTTAATCAAAGCATTTTAAGGTAGTTATTACTATTACTGTTTTATAGGGGAAATAATCTGAGACTCATAAGGATGACCAGAGATTGGTGACATGTGCCAAATCAGAGACAAAACCAAGGTGATAAATCATGATGCTTTTGACCCTATACTGTACTTCACTGTACTTCAGAGACATAAGAGAAATAGTACATTCAAACTACATATAATTTCCTTTTTAGTTAAATTCTATGATTTATTCAGCCAGTTTCGATAGATACAGGGCTATTTTCAGCTCACATTTCCACTACAGCAGGGTTCAATTCCAAGAAGTTATTATTCTGGTTAAATTGATAGCTAAAATGCATTAAAGAAGAAGCTGATCTTTTTTGAGTCTAGACTATCTTGCTTCATTAATCACTGGGTTATACAGATGACCCACTTCAGTTCCACGGATCAGCACATAACTTTTGTGAAATAAGAGACAATGGAAAGAAAAGGAGCCAATGGAAATGAATTGACTCTCACACTAGGAAATTCCTGAAGAAGTTGTAGCAGATTTCCCCTTTGATCAAGCATTAATATGAATTTATGGTTCAGGAGAAGCCACAAGAGCTTCCCCTTCCCATTTGTATTCTGACAAAATATGAAGTAAGGTAAAAGTAGGGAAGATGAGAAATCAAGGACACTTGTATTAATTGTACATCTAATCATTGAGAATATGGCATCCATCTTCCCATAAGCAGGTTTCCCAATGTCAAAACACAGCCTTACCCCAGGACTGAGTCCATTCAGCAGAAGCAGATGTCCTTTCTCAGCAGGAAGACTGCTCCCAAAAGGACAGGAGGCAGAAGACCCTGAATTGTGCACAGACATCTCTGTTCACTTCACTGAATAGGTAAGCTGCTTCACCATCCTTGGAGATGATTAAAGATAGAGCAAGAGGCCAGGATCATTGAGTGGAAACTCAAAACACTTCTCATGATTGCATCCCATCTAATAAGTTGTTTTGGTGACTTGCAATGGAAATGAAAAATGAGTAGATTTTGGAGAAGGGTGTTTGTTTTGGTGGAGGAAAAGGTAAGAAATGACAGGGTCCTTCTTGTGGTTCTTACATAGAAACTTCGGTACCTAGATTCTTTACCTGCTCTCAGATTCATACACTGCATTTCTCTTTTTAGGGTCCCTTGAGGAAAACTGCCTCTATTCTAGCTTGAGATTCCACCCCATTACATCCAGCACTTTTCTTTCTCCCCCAGCTTGCATACATTGTTCCATAATAAGAAAAAAAAACCTGTGTTCTCAGCACACAAATAGAGGGGCTATATTTTTGAGACGTTACTAAGCTGGAGACTTGTCTGGGAGCATTGTTGATGTTTTATTTTCAGGGATAGAAGAACATCTAATTTGAAGGGATAGATAGTAAATGGCATTGCACAAAATTGGCATCATATTAAGCCTGTATAGTCAAAACTCACTGAGTGACATTGGCTAGAGAGAGTTGTGTAGTAACCTAGGAAATAAGAATTTACAGTGTCAGGCAACAGAGAAAATCAAATTATTGTCAACTTGCCATAGGAATTCTGTTCATGCAAGTATGTCATACTGTGCATGGCAGACATTTAAAAAGCTGTGCCTCTAAGCAAATATATTGCTTGGTTACTCCCCTAAAGCATTTTCATTTTTAATCTCAACTCTAAGATCTTCTGTCCCTATTTCTGCTTCTGTTCTTTCTTACCACAGATCTCTCTTCTACCTCTGCCAACATAGATTTCAAAATCAAGAACCATGGGGGAGCTGGAACAACATGAACATTTCTATTCCAACAGTCTCATTCTACAAAAGGAAACTGAGTCTCAGTGACATTCATTGATTTGCCTTGCAATAGAACTCATCTCACCCAATCAGCCACTGACAATAAAAGGTCAATAAAAGAATTACCTAATGGTAGCTGACTGTTCTTTGTTAGTTCCCTTCATCTATCATTTTAACGTTTGAAAAGCTATCTGTTTTTAAAGTAATGCGTAACTCTTTATAGCTGCTTCTGGAGATCCTTGGAGATGTCTTTACAGGAACTAGGTGTTTAACATCATCATCACTGTTGTTGATCACTGCATACTTGACACTATGCTAAGTGCTTCTTGGACTTAATTTCACTTAACCTTCACAACTGTATTACAGATTTCATAGACATTAAGTTCTTCTGGAGATACATTGTCAGGTTTTATCAAAATCAGTTACAGACTTTACCTTAGTACATCAGTGAGGATGGTGAGGAGTACATAATTGCCCTTAAAGCAGGGACCCTGACTATTCATTACTGAATCCATCAGATAATGTCAGATACAGTGCTGTTTACTCTGTGAGGACCAGGTGATATTTAATAACTTGTTCATGGGGGAGGAGTGGGAGGATGATATTGATAAATACAGCAATAGCAAAGGGGGTCTGGGACGACAGATCTGGGCCCATATAAACTGTGAACTGAATCCATAACACCAGGCAAGAGACGAATGAGTTATGGGGTCTGGGGTGGTTGTTGAGACCCTGGTTCAGTACTTTACATCTTAGTCCTGAATGCTAAAAATGTCATGGAATAGAATAGGCCTGCTGGTACACCTTCAACAGCCCCTCATTTTATGGAGCTACATGGCGCTCAACACCCCGGTTCCACATAGGCTCCTACACTAGGTGTTTTGGATGCTTATTTTTAATTCTCACTATAATTGCATTGTAGTCATTCTATATAGAACACTGAGGCCTATGCCAGCATGCTAGTGAGTGACAGAGTCCACATTTGCCCCTAATGTTATTGGCTTTCAAGTCTGTTCTCTTTGCTAAGAACAACACAACCTCCATCTCTGTTTAGCTCTGACCTTTCCCACTCCATCCCCATAACTGTTCTGTCAATAACAGTTTGTTTGGAATCTTCTGAACATGAATTATATTGAGAAAGATAAAAATTCAGGAATTCCACAGATGCTGGTAAAATTGATTTCCTAAGAATTCCCACTTGACTGATCTGTGACTGACACTCCTAGTCATACTAGTTATTTGAGTACTTCATTGCAAGATCGCTTATCAGCAATTGCTATCTGTATAATGTATTGAGTGAGTGTTATTGCCATAACAGCTCATGAGTTCTAAACTGCTTTTATAATCTGAGGGTTTGATGTAGCAAAGATAAATGTCACCGGTTCAAATTGTTTCTCATCAGTAATTTCTTCAGTGCCTAACATTGTAACTCGGATGCATTTAGTGGGTGCAATTGAAAATGGATGAAGTGAATGCAGTGTAGACAGATCATCAAAATTCTTTTTTTCCAAAAACTGGTTTGTTTTAATCATTGAGTTGGTGTTTATTCAGTGTCCACAATGCGTGCAGCAGTATGCTTAGTGTAAGGGGAATACAAACAAGTAGTAAATATTGTGCTCTCTGTAAGTTGGTATGGTAGATGGTGTCAAAACACACACACACACACACACACACACATACACACACGAGTCATAGCTCAATAGCTCGTGTGTGTTTGCTTCAGAAAAATTATCAAAAATTTCAGGTAAATATATCATTCAATCCTCATAAGAGCCATATGAAGTAGGTCTCAGTGAGGAGAAACAAGATGCAGTGAGGAGAAACAAGACCCAAAAGAGTGCACAGTAAGGGAGCCCAGTCAGTGCTGTCTTAACCTCAGTCTTCTGAGGTTATGACTATTTGGTTAGGTCTATGTGCTATTTCTAGAGTTCTGCTTCATGACACATATAAGGTACTGAATTAGGTACCACAGAAGTTCAGAAAGTGGGGAATCCCTGTAGGCCAGGACACTTGGTCTTGGGTGACAGGCAAGACTCAAAGCTAGGGGCGGGATAGGGGTGCAATCCAAGGGGAAGATATAAGAAGAATGTCTGATGGAAATATGAGCAGTGCATCTTCAGGCAATTCATTAGCCAAAGTGAAAGCAACAAAGAGCTGGTGTCAAATGGGGGTCAAAGATGATTTAGAGGGGAACTGGGGGTCAGATTGTGCCAAACCACGGAAGCCAGTTTATCAGTCTCTGACCTTCACGATGCCTGGGAATACCCCGGGGAATGAGCAATGTCCTTTCTGTCTAGCCTCTGTTTTTCCTCAACTGAAACAAGTGATTTTCTTGTTTCAAAGGTCAGTTTAAATTTTCAGGATGCTTTCACTGAGTGTTACAATTCAAATATTCTCCCTTTGAGGAAATTCTAGGACACAATTTTTTGTCATACAAATTTATTACTTAAGATTCTGCACAGTGTTTTCCACTAATTATTATAACTAAGCTTGTCTTCTGACTTTAGCCAGACAATAATTTCCAGAAAGCTGGGACTCTCTTATTTGTTAGAAGCTATTGAGATTACCTTTAGAAATGAATATTATAAAAAAAGATAAAATACATTTAAGAACAAAGAGTCAAGAGTATGAGAAATATAAATGAGGGTGGGGGTAACACAAATATGCACATTTCAAATTCATAACAGGTTTTACTATAGATGCCATATTGAAAGAGAACAATGCCAAGTATTCCTCATCATCAAAGAGGAAGATATATACTCTGTCCTCAGATAAGCTACACTTTTCTTGGCAATTTCAAAAGATTAATTTTTACTTATATCAATGAACATTATTTAATAAGTTTAAAAAATCACTGTGCCAATTATCAGTTTATTATCACTCAACTCCACATCTACCCTTCATTGCCTGCTAAAAACAAGAGCTGGACTCTAAATATCCCTTCTTTGCCATCAATCATGGTGTTAAAAATATTAAAAAATTATGTGTTCTAATTAGTTATACATGACAGCAGAATTAATTTTGACTCATTATACACAAAAGAGCACAACTTTTCATTTATCTGGTTGTACGCGATGCGGAGTCACACCATTCGTGCAATCATACCCATGCATATGATAATGATCTCCATCTCATTTCACCATCTTTCCCACCCTCATGCCCCCTCCCCTCCACTCAATCCTCCCTACCCAATGTAAAGTTCCTCTATTCTTCACACCCCGCCCCCTGTCCCCACACCATGTGGATCAGCATCCACATATCAGAGTAAACATTTGGGCTTTAGTTTTTTGGGACTGGCTTATTTCGCTTAGCATGATACTCTCCAACTCCATCCATTTACCTGCAAATGCCATATTTTCATTCTTCTTTAAGGCTGAGTAACATTCCATTGTGTATATATACCACAGTTTCTTTATCCATTCATCTATTGAAGGGCCTCTATGTTAGTTATACAGTTTAGGTATT
This sequence comes from Glaucomys volans, assembly GCA_020662805.1. NCBI lineage: Eukaryota > Metazoa > Chordata > Mammalia > Rodentia > Sciuridae > Glaucomys > Glaucomys volans. The sequence goes on from JAJEJO010047320.1 coordinate 154,597, forward strand.
GTGAATTGAGCTGCTCTAAATATTGGTGTGGCTGTATCACTGTAGTATACTGACCTCAATCAAGTCCTTTGGGTAGATGCTGAGGAGTGGGATAGCTGGGTCAAATAGTGGTTCCATTCCAAGTTTTCTGAGGAACCTCCATACTGCTTTCCAGAGTGGTTATAGCAATTTGCACTCCCACCTGCAATGTATGAGTGTATCTTTTCCTCCATATCCTTGCCAACATTCATTGTTGCTTATCATCTTGATTATTGCCATTGTGACTGGAGTGAGAAGACTCTTAGAGTAGTTTTGTTTTGCATTTCTCTAATTGCTCAAGAAGTTAAAAAATTTTTCATATATTTGTTGATCAATTGTATATTTTCTGTGAAATATCTGCTGAGTTCCTTAACACATTTATTGATTAGGTTATTTGTTTTATTGGTGGTTTTTGAGTTCTATACATATCCTGGAGATTAATGCTCTTTCTGAAGTGTGTGTGGTAAAAATTTTCTCCCATTCTGTAGGCTCTCTCTTCATGTTATCAATTGTTTTCTTTGCTGAGAAGAAGCTTTCTAGTTTGAGTCCATCGCATTTATTGATTCTTGCTTTTATCTCTTGAGCTTTAGGAGTCTTGTTAAGGAAGTCACTTTCTAAGCCAACATGATGAAGATTTGGACTTACTTTTTCTTCTGTTAAGTGCAGGATCTCTGGTCTAATTCCTAGCTCCTTGATACACCTTGTGTTGACTTTTGTGCAGGGCCAGAGATAGGAGTTTAATTTCATTTTTCCATATGGATTGCCAGTTTTCCCAGCACCATTTGTTGAAGAGGCTATCTTTTCTCCATTATGGTGTTTTTGGTACCATTGTCTCTTATGAGAAAACTGCATTTATGTGGGTTTGTCTCTGTGTCATGTCAATGACCATTCTGTATCATTGGTCTACATGTCTGTTTTGGTGCTAATACCATGCCATTTTTGTTACTATAGCTCCATAGTACAGTGGGTGTTGTGATGCCTCCTACTTTACTCTTCTTGCTAAGGATTGCTTTGGCTCTTCTGGGTCTCTAATTTTCCAAATGAATGTCATTGCTTTTTCTAGTTCTATGAAGAATGTCATTGGTATTTTAATTGGAATTGCATTAAATCTGTATAACAGTTTTGTTACTATGGCCATTTTAACCATATTAATTAGGTCAAATATTAATTCTGCCTATCCAAGAACATAGGATATCTTTCCATATTATAAGGTCTTCTTTAATTTATTTCTTTAGTTTTCTGTAGTTTTTAATGTAGAGGTCTTTTACCTCTTTCGTTGGATTGATTCCTAAGGGTTTTTTTTTTTTTTTTGAGGCTATTGTGAATGGGGTAGTTTTCCTAATTTCTCTTTCAGAGGATTCATCACTGATGTATAGAAATTCATTTGATATATGGGTGTTGATTTTATATCCTGCTACTTTGCAGAATTCATTCATTAGTTCTTGAATATTTTTGGTAGAATTTTTTAGAACTAAATATAAATTTTAGAATTTAGATTCTAAATATAGAATCATGTCCTGAGAAATTAGTAATTGTTTGAGTTCTTATTTCCCTATAAACTCCTTAAATTTCTTTTGTCTAATTGCTCTGGCTAGAGTTTCAAGGATGATGTTGAATAGAAGTGGTGAAAGAGGGCATCCCTGTCTTCTTCCAGTTTTTAGGGGGAATGCTTTCAGTTTTTCTCCATTTAGAATGATATTGGCCTTGGGCTTAGCATAGATAGCTTTTGCAATGTCAAGGTATGTTCCTACACTCCTTAGTTTTTCTAGAGTTTTGAACATGAGATACTGTATATTGTCAAATACTCTTTCTGCATCTATTGAAGTGATCATAGGATTTTTATGTTTTAGTCTATTGATGTGATGAATTGTATTTATTGATTTCCATATGTTGAACCAACCTTGCATCCCTGGAATGAACCCCACTTGATCATGGTGCACTGTCTTTTTAATGTGATTTTGTATGTGATTTGCTGGAATTGTATTACAAATTTTTGCATCTATGTTCATTGGGGATATTGGTCTGAAATTTTCTTTCCTTGATGTGTCTTTGTCTGGTTTTGATATCAGTTTGATACTAGTCTCATAGAATGAGTTTGGGAGCATTTCCTCCTTTTCTACTTCATGAAATAATTTGTGGAATTTTGGTGTTAGTTCTTCTTTGAAAGTAATGTAGAACTCAGCTAACTTTCTGTCTGGTCCTGGGCTTTTCGTGGTTGGTAGACTTTTGAGGACAGCTTCTACTTCATTGCTTGATATTGAGCTGTTTAAATTGTCTATGTCCCTCTGATTCAGTTTGGGTAGATCATAGGTCTCTAGAAATTTGTTAGTGTCTTCAGGTTTTTCTATTTTGTTGGAGTATAAATTTTCAAAATAGTTTCTAAATATCTTCTATATTTCAATAGTGTCTGTCATGATATTTCCGTTTTCATCATGAATTTTAGTAATCTGAATCTTCTCTCTCTTCTTTGTTAGTGTGGCTAAGGGTTTATCACTTTTTTTTTTCCAAAGAATCACCTTTGTTTTGTCAATTTTTTGAATTGTTTCTTTTGTTTCAATTTCATTGATTTCAGCTCTGATTCTAATTATTTCCTGTCCTCTAGTACTTTTGGGATTAATCTGTTCTTTTTCTAGGGCTTTGAGATGTAATGTTAGGTCATTTATTTGTTGACTTTCTATTCTTTTAATGAACGAGTTCAATGCAATGAACTTTCCTCTTAGCAATGCCTTCATAGTGTCCCAGAGATTTTGGTATGTTGTATCAGTGTTCTCATTTATCTCTAAGAATTTTCTTATCTCTTCCCTGAGTTTTTCTGCTCTCCATTCATCATTCAATAGCATATTATTTAGTCTCCAGGTGTTGGAGTAGCTTCTATTTTTTTATTTTGTTATTGACTTCTAATTTCATTCCATTATGATATGATAAAATGCAGGATAGTATCTCTGTTTTTTTTTCGTATTTGAGAGTTGCTTTGTTTCATAAGATATGGTCTATTTTAGAGAAGGATCCATGTGCTTCTGAGAAAAAAGTGTATTTGCTCATTGATAGATGAAATATTCTATAAATGTCTGTTAAGTGTAAATTATTGACTATATTGTTGAGTTCTATAGTTTCTTTGTTTAGTTTTTGTTTGGAAGATCTATCCAGTAGTGAGAGAGGTACATTAAAGTCAGCCAGTATAATTGTGTTGCGGTCTATTTGCTTCTTGAAATTGAAAAGGGTTTGTTTGATGTACATAGATGCTCCATTGTTTAGGGCATAAATATTCACAATTGTTATGTCTTGTTGATGTATGATTCCCTTAAGCAGTTTGAAATGTCCTTCTTTATTCCTTCTGACTAACTTTGCCTTGAAGTCCACCCTATCTGATATGGGAATGGAAATTCCTGCTGATTTTTGCAGTCCTTGTGAGTGATATGTTTTTTTCTCATCCTTTCACCTTCAGTCTGTGGATGTCTTTTCCTATAAGATGAGTCTCTTGAAGGCAGCATATTGTTGGGTCTTTTATTTTTTTTAATCAAATCTGTTGGTCTATGTCTTTTGATTGATGAGTTTAGGCCATTTATATTCAGGGTTATTATTCTGATATGATTTGTATTCCCAGTCATATTGGTTTATTTCATTTTGACTTGGTTTCTCCTTTGCTTGGCTTTTCCTTTAGTGTAGTTCTTCCCTTTGCTGATTTTAATTATTGATTTTTCATTTCCTCCTCATGGAATATTTTGCTGAGAATGTTCTGTAATGCAGCCTTCTAGTTATAAATTCCTTAACTTTTGTTTATCATGGAAGTTTTTTATTTCATTATCAAATCTGAAGCAATGTTTTGCTGGGTAGAAGATTCTTGGTTGGCATTCATTTTCTTTCAGAACTTGGTGTATGTTGCCCTGGATCCTCTCGCTTTGAGGGTCTGGTTTGAGAAATCTGCTGACATCTAAATTGGTTTCCCTCTATATGTAATCTGATACTTTTTTCTTGTGGCCTTTTGAAATTCTACACTTATTCTGTATGCTAGGCATTTTCATTATAATGTGACTTGGTGTAGGTCTGTTGTCATTTTGTACATTTGGAGTCCTGTTATCCTCTTGTATTTGATTTTCCATTTCATTCTTCAGGTTTGGGAAATTTTCTGTTATTTCATTGAATAAATTGTTCATTTCTTTGATTTGTGTCTCTGTGCCTTTCTTTATCCCAGTAAATCTTAAATTTGGTCTTTTCATGTTATCCCATAATTCTTGGAGGTTCTGTTCATTGTTCCTTGCTGTCTTCACTGTTTGGTCAACTTTATTTTCAAGATAAAGTATATTTTTGTATATTGTATACTTTGTCGTCAGTGTCTGAGGTTCTGTTTTCCAAGTGATCTAGTCTGTTGGTGATGCTTTCTATTGAGATTTTAATTTGGTTTATTATTTCCCTCATATCAAGGATTTCTGTTTTTTTTTCTTCAGAATCTCTATCTCTTTATTGAAGTAATCTTTTGCTTTCTGCATTTGCTCTTTTAACTGTTTATTGAAGTGACCTTTTGCTGCCTGCTTTTGCTCTCGTATAACATCCTTTACTTCTCAGATCATTTTACCTATATACATTCTGAACTCCCTCCTCTCTGACATTTCTTCTACTGTGCTGTCAATAGATTCTATTATTGTAGCATCTTGGTTTGTTTGGTTTGTGCTTTCTTCCCTTGCTTTTTCATGTTCTTCATGTGTGTTTCCCTCTAGCAGTGCAGATCCAAGGTATTGCATTTTCTACCCTATAAACTTAAAGTGTCCCTGCAGGTTTCAAAAACTTCACCTTTAGTGAGTGGAGATCAATATTAACAGCACCCTATACAAACAATATGCAGCCTTAAACCAAATAGTTCCTAATAAGATGTTTACAGTTTTGTCCTGATAAACAGAAATGATGTGTTCAATTATTATCTATAATATAAACAGCAGGTTTTCAAAAGGGTCTACACTTTCTAATGGTGGACAAAGAGAGCCAGGGGAGTGTAGGATGTGATGTTTGTAAAGTAGGAGGTAAGACTACAGAGGTAGTATATCATAGAAAGAGTGAAAGAAGAATCAAAAGAAGTTGGCGTTTAGCAGGAGAAAAGAGACTCTGGGGAAACAGATAAGTTAGAGGAAAAAATAGAGAGTAAAAAATAAAATAAAAAAAAAGAAGAAGAAAAAGAGAAAAATGTAAGAATAAAAGAATATATAACACAACTGTAATATACTATTCAGACATCCCAGTCCTTAGTAACCTGAAGCATAAAAAGTACTTGGTTTCAAAAGTGTTGGGGATGTGAGAGTGGAAAAAAAAAGAAAAAAACTCAAAGGTAAATTGAATAATGGTTTCTGTTGGAGTTCAGTATCATTTTTGCTTCCCTTCTCATCTGATCAGTGGGGTTGTCTGGAGTTTTCTGCTATCTCCACCCTCAGGATGGTGAAGGTTACTAGGGTTGGAAGGTTAGTCTGGGAGGCGGAAGTCCTGGAGGTGTGGTATAGCAATTGCCAGTCCCTGTTGGAAGACTGCACCCCAGGAATCTCCTTTGTGGTCCACTTGTGTGATGGAGGAACCTGGTCTTAGCCCCTTACATCGCTTGTGGACCCCACAATAGCTGGTCTCTAAATTAGTCTTTAAATTGTATCCCTCCTGCCCCTGCCCTTTTGACTTCCCAGTCAGGAACCTCTCTCTCCTGAGGTCCAGAGGGCTGAGACCTGGGATCTGTGTGCCTGTCATGGAGAGCTGGCCTGTATTGGACAGATCAGGACCAGGTGTTGAGAGCTGTGGGTTGACCATGTAATTGCATACTGGGCTGGGTTGGTGGCTGTGGGTTGTGGTTGGGAGACCAGTTGGGGAACCAGAGGGCCCTGTTGATTGCCAAATCAGTGGGACCAGGTGATCATTGGATATTGGATTGGGGAGGGAGTCAGGGACTGTGCTGGTGTAGGATCCCAGCAAGTGTCACCCCAGTTGGCCCTGGGAATCCAGTGGGTGCTGAACTGGTTAGCTGGATGAGCTGGGATCAAAATTCCCTCACACCCTCTTCCAACCTACCAACCCTGTGCAAGTTTCTCTCCTGCTTTTGCCCCAAGCACAACTAGCAGGGAGTCCTCATGTATAACCAAACTTGCAGGGACCTTGGTGATGATCTTTGAGGTCTCAGCTGGTGTCCCAAGATGGAAGCTGCCCCAACTAAAGATGGCAATGGCAACAGCAGATGTAACCCAGGATGGCGGCAGAGGTACCAAGATGGAGGGTGGCCATTTTCAGAGATAGGGCAGTGAAGGCAGGCTTTGTGGTGGCATTGGGCAGCCTGTTTGGAGATGCAGTGCTGTGGGGGGTAGTGTTGTGGTGGGTGGCTGCTTCCAGGCTCTGTCCAGTGTCCCAAGGTGGAGGCTACCACATTGAGGGGACTATGGCAGTGTCTGCAGTGTCCCAAGATGGAAGCAGTCAGGGGAATCCCATTTTGGTAGATGGAGCCCTGGGCACAGAAGGTCTGCAAGGGCATGGGGTGAGAGAGGTGCCCAGTGGCAGGGTGGAAACAGTGTTAGACTTTTGTTGGTAGAGTGAGCAGAAGAGATGATGTAGGAGAAAAGGGTCTCTTCCTGTTCTGCCCTACTTCTTTCAGAAGGCTTTGAGAACATGCCATGTCTTCATTTACAGGCAGCTTTTCATAATATTTCAGAAAACAGATTTGTAACAGTTGCCCCTGGTGTGTCTTCTCCCCAGAGATGGCTCTCCCAGGTACTTCTTTGGGGAGCTAGGTAGTGAGTTCCCAGAAACACACCTCCTTATGGAAAGTGTGTTAGTCAGCTTTCTGGAACTGGGACAAAATGCCTGAGAAAAGCAATGTAAGAGGAAGGATTTATTTTGGCTCATGGTTTCAGAGGTTTCAGTCCATAGACAGGTGGCTCCAAGGCAGAAATATACGAGAAGGGCATGGCAGACAAAAGCTGCTCACCTCATGATAGCCACAAAGGAGAAAGAGAGAGAGAGAGAGAGGATAATAAAGGGACTGGGGATATGATATACCCTTCCAGACCATACCCCCAGTGACCTACTTCCTTCCTACAACCTATAGTTTCTACTATCTCCCAATTAATATGAATCCCTCAAAAGAGTAATGGATTGATGAGGTCACAGCCATAATGATCCAGTCATTTCCTACATTCCCACCTCTGAACTGCCACATAAGGAACCAAACCTTCAAAACATAGGCCTTTGGGGGACATTCCAGACCCAAACCAAAATGGACAGTTTCCCTTGGACACCCTCAGGTGCCTTCACAGTCAGTCCTGAGGCATGTCACCTCTCTGTGGATGGTTTTTTCCAGCACCACCCTCAGGTCAATTCCAGGTACATTCTGAGGTACCTTCTCATAGGTGTAACCTCTGCACCCCAGAGCAGTTTTCTCATGCATGCCACCCTGTGACACTGCTCTGAAGGTGGCTTAGCTCAGCTGCTCAGGCCATATCTTTATGCTGAGTCCCACCAATGCAGCACCTCAGTGAACTTTTAGGCCATAAAATGGACCAAAGGAGTATTCTCTGAAACAAGGGTTGGAGTGCTATCTTGAGTGGGAGGCATCCTCCAGGCTCTTCCTTCCTTGGATTTTCTATCTTAGCCGTAGGGTAATGGTGGTTCTCTCTATCTGCTTTTCTTACATTTTTGAGAGCTGTTCTTACTCTTTCATAGCCAATCCACATCAATTTAATTCTGTTTTCAGTTATATTGAAGTTTCTCTGCTTACATTACTCTGTAGTTTCTTTCTCCTAATTGGAATCTGACTGTGACAAGGGCTTAAATGCTTAAGAACCGCCGTGTCCACTCCACCTACTTTTCATCACTTATTCCTGCCACCCCTCCCAAGGAAATCCTTTAAAACACTTATCTCTGCATTTCTACATATGATATTTGTACTGTCATTTTTTGTTTATGAATATTATATATTAACTATTATTTTTCTGATCATCCCAAAGATGGTAGCAAATTATATCATTTTTGTTAAATTAAAAATTACTGTTCATATTATTATGACTATACAGATGTTGCCCACCATTCAGCAACTTTATGTGCTTTGATCTTATTTCCTTTATTGTCTGATTCTTTAAAAACTTTTAGTTTTGGAACTAAAAATTGCCTTGAATGTTTTCTTTTTCTTTTTTTAGAATTCAGAACATCCATTTCTATTTTTAAGATGCTCTGAAGGATTTGTGAAATATCTATCCATAATCTTTTTTGTGTGCAAAAATGGATGAGGGCATCTTTTGAATTAATTTCCCTTCAGAACCAGTATAGTACTAAAAACACCCATTCAGAAATGGGTAACTGTGGTTTTCTTCCTTCCAATCCTGGTGTTGACCCTCATCAGGTATGTGACCAGGGCATGTACCTGAAGTTTGTTGTGCTTAATTTTTCTTCTACAAAATTAGGAAGATGAAACTGTACATCATCTATGAGGTACATTCTAACTTTTGGGTTTGTGGGTCCTTAATTTCTCTATTTGCTCAGGACTAAGATTTTAGTGTTATTCTGAAAAGATGCCATTTTAACCCAGAGTATCAGCTACTACTCTGGGTTTTTGCAGAGACGTTATATATCATGTTCCTGGAGGACATATTCCAGGTAGCAGAACTGGTGTTTTTTGTCTCTGTTTTTGGCCTATTCCCCCTTATTAAAATGATTAACCTTTCCCTGTGTAACATACAAACATAATTTCATTGATATGACTTAATTATATTTCTTAAACTTGACATTAAGCATCTGATTGTTGAAAAAATTATGCTACATGATATGGGGTCTTTTATTTTCTTAATGGAGGAGAGTGACATAAAAGTACAATACAAGTTTCATGATCAAGAACCACTAGCTGGGCTTTTTGGTGCACACCTATAATCGCAGCATTTCAGGAGGCTGAGGTAGGAAGATCTCAACTTCGAGGCCAGCCTTGGAAAATTGGGGGAAAAAAAAAAAAGAAAGGGTTGGGGATGTAGCTCAATGGTAAAATATCTTTGGCTTCAATACCCACTACTGAGGCAGGGTGTTGGGGTGGGACATAAGAATTCCTGAAAATATTCTTACCTCATCTGCTTGTGAATTTAGAAAATACTTCTTCAGTGCCAATGTCTCAGGCACTTTCCTAGGTGTTGAAGAAACAACAGGGAACAAAAATACATAGCTGGGGCTTCTTATTAGTGATAGAGATAAACAGTATCTAATAATCTCAAGAATAAATCTGTCTGCAGGTGTGTTAAGTGGCACAAGTTGGTGCAAGAGGGTGTAGACTTGTAATAAAGGACATTACCTAGGGAAGTCACGGAAGACTTTGCTGGAGAAATGATGTTGGAGCTGAGACCTAGCAGATGAGTAGGAGTTAATGAGGACAGGGACAAGGGAGGGAATAGCCCTTCTTTCTAGGAAAGGCCTCCCTGACAGGAGACAGGACAGCAAGTGCAAAGAACACCAAGGCCTGTGTATCTGGGGAGCAGGGAGCCAGGGAGAATGTGGCACAGGGTGGGGTGGATAGGCAGCATTGCCGAGTCTCCCAGGTCTTGCTGAGAGCTGTGCTTATCCCAGGAGGATGGGAATCTCAGCCTGAGACTGAGATTTATATTTGGAGATCTCTCAGGCAGTCTGAAGGGGATGAACTGGGAGGGCTCAAAGGGGAGTCAAGGGGACACTTGGGAAGCAGTTAAGATAGAATTGAATATGTTAACCATTAATTACTTTGACTCAATTTTAACCAATGATGGCAGGATCTCAGGAGGAAATAACCATTTCCCAAACTGAACGTTTGTTGCCCTTGTGATCTTTTAAATATTTGTCCTTCTTTGTTAGATGGGTCTACCACAGGCTCTGGGACAGTCCTGCTGTAAACAATGGAAGCATCCTGATACAGGATGCTAATGGCAATGTAAAACCCAAATCCTCCCCTCTAGTCACAAACTGGACATGAATTTCCAGCAGCCAGGCAACTGCAGAAAGTGTGCTGAGGCACAGTTAAACCGGAAATTTATATCTCCTTGATGAACAAATTGGCTTACCATACAGCCAGTCTGATTGTTTGCCTCTCAGCCAATTACTAAGACAACAAAAAATTGCAAATCCGCTTCGCCAGTAAATTTAGTCATGCCATGTAGACTTGGTAATAAACTTTATTTCCAACTGTCTTCATAACAAGTTAGCATACAACATTTGAAAATCACCCTGAAGGATGTAGCAGGCAGTTTTTTTTTTTTCAAATTTGTTCTGATGATGGTGATGTTGCTATATTAAAAAACCTTTAATTCTATTGCTTAAATTAAACTTTATTTATCCCCAGTTCCCTTTTGCTTATTTTGGCCTCAATTTGAAAACTTGATTATTAACATTTTTTCCCTAAAATTTTTAGTGGTGTATGACAGGAAGAATAATCTATTCACTAACTAAAGACAAATATATTATTTCTATTTAGGTCACTGCTAAGAAAACCCCTTTAAAATTTCAAACTTTCTTTGTTATATAAGCCTTAATAGGAATTAGTGCCTGCAGCATATTTGATATTGGTAAACAAGGATTTTTATTGTAGTAAAAAACATGAAAACAATTTGTTAATGTGGCCTTATCAGTCAATTAAAATCAATATTAGTGACCTGCCACATCTAAACTTTTCTCATATCAAAGAAATAAAATCTGATTCATTTTTGTTTCTTGTAGCCAATAGCATCTCATGCTGCTTTCTCTCTCTCTGCACAAACACACACACACACACACACACACCCACAAACACACCCAGAGTAACTTTTACATATGCTTATTCTTTGTCAGTTTCGCAGTGAATAGATTCAAATTAAATAAAATACAGATTAATATGCAGCTTAACTTGCGAAAGAAAACGGGCTTAAAATTTAGTTGCACTAACCAAGTGGAAGAAAATTGATCAAAACCCTATGCTTCCTGAAGAAAATTTTGGAAGAAAATCTTAAATGGAAGAAAAATGTTCAATTACTTCTAATATTAAAAGTCAAGATGGTCTTTTATTGCAAGACTTTCTTATTCTCTAGAACTGAAATTGGAAAAACAGTTATCTATTTAACTCTGATCAAAAAGCCAAAGCAATTCATTCAATACCTTTCTTCTATTCTATACTCCTTTAATTTCTTTGAAGAAATCAATCCAATAAGGAAATTTCAGTCTCACATATATAAAAAGTGTTTTGAATACTTGGGTCAGCTAGATTTTAAGTAAAGCCAAATGCAGAAATAATTATACTTTTTTCTTTACTTTCATAAATCAAAGTATCTAGAGATCAAAAGCTTGAATTTTGTATTTATGAAGTTAGTATCGGTAATAATAAAACTCTAAGCCTTTTCAGACATATATAGTTCTCTGTGCAAATTCATAAGATGTTTTTCATGTAGAATGAAAGGATAAAAATAATTTAAAATTTTGATGCATCCTTTCTTCTGAAGTTTAAGAATGGAATACAGCAAACAGAATCAACTCCACATGGGATATCTATCACAGTACAGTATCACCCGTGTCTGGGAAGGAAGCCTCTAGAAACTACTGTGCGCAATGCACTAGAATAATCAGCTTGTCACCCTGCACTTGAAGTCCACAAATTCTTGTTTTAGTGAATATTAACACCTCCTTGGTAGATGTTAAAACACTATGTCATATGCTCCTCACGTTTTAAACAAACCATCATCCAACAAGTCTGTAAGAGGTATAACTTGTTTGTCCCATCTTACAGATTAAGCAGCTCCAGGAGTGGTTTGATAGTTTGCTGGTGATCCAAATTACAGGCCCTCAGAACCTGAGTCCACTTCTTGTTATCACAAACGCGTTGTTTGCATTCAGAGAATTATTACATACTTTTAAACTATCTTGGTAATTTACCAAAATTCAGGCAAGTAAATAAATATGTCATAATCTCCTCTGGTAATTATCAAATATTTTGTGGTTTCCCCTTGACGATAACAGGTAAAGTAATTGAATTCCATGTCATTAAACTGGAAAGATGTCATCAGTTCTAATGTTAATCAGAATTGACAATGCTTTGCTTATACAGTATGATATATAAATTGCTATGATTCATTTTTATGCCCAAATAACACTGATACTACATGGTTATATTTTTCTTTTAAAATTTTTTTTTTAGTTGTAGATAGACACAATACCTTTATTTATTTATATGGTGCTGAGGATCGAACCCAGTGCCTCACGCATGTGAAGCAAGTGCTCTACCACTGAGCTAAAACCCCAGCCCATATATGGTGATTTTTTTTTTGTTTTACTTCTTCGCATTTATCTAAATCCTTTAAATTTACAATTCTAGAGGTCACAGGTGTATTTTACTGGACTCTAGGTCATACCTTCCCCTCAAATGATTCCTTCCTTTAAAAATCTATTTAATTCAACAAAATGCTCTTAGATGCTTGGAAAAATAAATCATTCTGTGCAATTTGTCCTGCAAACATAACATGAAGATTGAAGCTTTAAAATTATGATGGAACCAAGGAATTCATCTATCCGTAAATGGTACAAACTAAGTTATAAATTTGGGAAACAAGATCTTCAGATGGTATCATATGATATTAAAGGATTAGATAACTGATGGGAACAATAAGGGTTTCAGGAATGTACTACACAAAAATTGTCAATAATGCACTGGAATTACGAAGATTGCATCTAACATTTGACTATAAGTTATTGCTTAAATCCAAATTTTTATATCAGGAATCATGCTTGGTAGTTGGACAGATGTGTATAAAATTAAGTCATATAACCTTAAGAACAGAAGCTTATTGGATTTGTGGATTTGGATATGAATATTTAATTAAATACTTATACATTGGAGTTAAATGCTAAAGAGCTGTGAATAAATGTAAATCAACTAATAATAAATTCAACAGGAACTTTTGTTACCAACGGACAGATGAAGTAGGATTACAACATTGGCTTGAATTTTTGGGAACTTTTCTGAGTCCTTATGAAATCTGGTTAAGGGTAGTCATAGCTGATTTAATTTCCTCTTGTAACACTTTATTTGCACTTTTCTGTAGCATTTATTAACGGTTTATTCAGTATTTATGCATCAGTGTTTCCTCTCTCACTGCATTTTAAGATCTTCCTCAAAGGTCTTGAGTCTGAATGCTCTTTTTATCCTTCATTGCACCTTTAATTGTTAATGTTCAATGAATTGTTGCTAAATAAATAGACCTTCAGTTTAGTGGGAGTAAATTCAAGATACTTGGATTTGTGAGGTGCGAAGCACTGAACTGAATTCTTTCGGCAATGGAATAGGTACTTTAGAACCCTCTTAAAATTTTCTAATCGCTAAGAAATATTTATCACATTGAAAGCACAGGAAGGATAAAGAAAAGAGTACATATCTTTTTGTTAAATTATACTGAGCTAAGAGAAAAGGTATTTATTTAAGGTGATTTGTTCATTCGTTCTTTTATTCAAGGCAAATTCATGAAGCATTCTGGGTGCAGATGTTCTGGTGAGGAACATGGACAGCACACTGGATCACATGCCTTCAGTGCTCTTGAGGGGCCCATGGTGTGGGCATCAGACTTAAGCCTCATGCACACAGTTCAAGACCAAATTCCATCCAGGTGTTTTGCTTGTTTTGATAAAAAAAATCAAGCATATTTAATGGACTCTGGCTAAACTGAATGACTTGTGCAGGTTTTTAGTCTTCATGCTGATAAAGCACTTATATACAAACCTGCCTCCTCAAAGCTGAGACTAACAAAATTGTAATGAAGATGATATTGGGTCACTTGACTCTTTGCAGTTCCCATAAATAATCATGAAAAACAAAGAGGCACTTAGAATGCTGCTCCAATACGTGTAATACAATTAGGCTTGGGCTATAGACACAAGCCAAAGGAAATGATCAACCAGTGTGGCCCAAGATGGATTTATATAAACCTGATTAAGCTAATTCCAAGATGGTATTTATTCCTGTCATAAAGGCCTCTTACAACTGAGAGTAGTTTACATTTTAAGTTTCATGTCATTCTCAACCAGGTTTCACATTTTGAAAGATGAAATAAGAAGAAAATCAAGTTAAACACTTTAAGGTTTTCTTTTAATTTTACAATGCATTTCCTATGAATAATTCCAGACTTAAAATCTTAGTTAGATGGGATTTAAGGATCCTTGAAGGGATCTTGGGGAGCATCTAGTCCCATGATTTGCATGCTGTGGACCTCTGGGAATCTCAGAGTTGTGATATCCATACTGTAATTCTATAAAAACACTGATTGTTTTCTTTAGCTAAAGGAAAAATCTTATAGATATATACACTATTTTTCACTAATTCGCAAACCAATGTAGATGGTGTTTTAAATAGTATCAGAGTTTTGAACAAAGATTCTGAAGTTCTAAAAACATTTTGACAATACTTTTTAAAGAGTAGAATTTGAAATCTATTGACAATCACATAGAGAAGGTGGTGTGTGGATGTTTGAAACTGAAAAGCTCCACATTTAAAAAAAATAGTGGAAACTTAATGTCTAGAATGTGATAGACACTCAGCTAATAATATGTGTTGTATGATGCATAAATGACTGCACCACAGACCCAGGCAAACCTTTTCATTTTAGGGACATAGATAAGGACCTTTCCAAGGTTACAGCTAGAAGTGGTGGCAGGTCTTATAAGGAAGGACCTGCATTATTCCATGTCTGTCTCATATAAATTTAATGGAGTTATATTTGAAGAAATTGTTATGCTCCCTTCAGCTTATTGCAATTATATGATTATGTTTAGACTGTGAGTAAGACTTGGCTTTTCTTTGAGGTCATTCCTAGGGACAATAACTCAAAACTGTCTGGAAAAATCACACCACAAAGTCTCTAGTAGTGAATTTGTCATTGTCATTTGTCATTCCAAAGAACTCGCGTTAAAATCTCCTTGTGTGTCTGTTAAAATATAGATTCTTGGCTACCATCCCAAGCCTACTGAGTCAAAATTTCTGGGAGTGGAGTCTTTAGATTCCCATTTTCACTCATCTCTCACTATTGGTTTTTGTGGGACTGAAGTTTGAAGACCACTGTGCTAATAAATGGAAAAAAGGAATTGAACTCGCAGTTTTTAGTATATTTTCTGTTGCTCTAACAAAATGCCTGAGGTTGAGTGGCTTATAAAGAATAAAATTTCATTTTAATCATGGTCTGGAGACTGGAAGTCTAAGATCATGGTGCCAGTGTCTTCTCAGCTTCTGGTGAGGGCCTTCTTGCTGTATCATAACATAGCAGAGGGCATCACATGGGGAGGCAGAACAAGTGAGCTAACTCAGGTGCCCCTTCCTCTTCTTACATTGCTATCACAGTGGCCATACATTCATGACCTGAACTCATCCTAAGTACCTCAGAAGGCCCCAACTCCAAGTACCATCAACATATGAATTAAGGGATTAAGTTTCTAACACATAAGCTTTTGGGGGACACATTTGAACCATAGAACACATTGTTTCAGAATTTAAGGCACCTGATCATCTGTGAAAGATAGTATCTTTCTATGTTTTTACCATTCTACTGAAAAGAGAGATTTTTTAGGGAAGACCTCAGCTCTTCTCTTGAGATGGTGCAAGGACACCCACAGGAAGTTAGCTATGCTGTACAATTCATTCCATCTAATATCAACATTGACTTTCCTTTTGTTACTCTCCAGCCTTCAGTAAGTCTTATTTGAGGGTTCCAGACTGTCTCAGCAGTGCCAGAGGAGGGCACCGGGAAGGGGAAGCATCATCCACCTGAGCATGAGAGTGGAAACTAATGAGTCCCCAAAGGAAAAAGCAGTCTTGAGGACAGAGTTGAGACGTGTAGTCCCAGTGCCTTCTCCACTAATTTTACCTCCCTCTACTGCCCACAAAGGATCTGGTTTTATTTATTTTCTTTTACGAGAAAGAATAGAATTCTCTGAAGACAGAAGACTAGAACATAATATTCTCTGGTGTTCAGCCCAAGGAATCTCTCAGCTGCCTCCTGGGAAACCTTTATCTTTTATTATGTGATGTGAAGGGAGTTGCTTTTTCAACGTGTCCATACATGTAAACCTTGTGAGTTGTTACAGTGCTAAAGGACATGGGAGGTAGTTCCTGATGAGTTATTTCTAATGTTTATTTTTCAAGGATCAACAAGAAATTTAGTTCAAGTTGAATATAAGAAGAAGCAGTGGTCTCGAAATGGAATCAAATTTACCATGGTGGTTCGCATTAAACTGACTAAAATTGCTATTAAAGTAACAACTCCTAATTGCCATTCTTCATCAAATTATTCATTTTTATAAACTAAAGCTTTCAGACAGTGCATTAATGAGATTCAAATCAATCTAACTGGAGCACAGGAAGCAATTAAAGTTTACTAGGGAAAGGATGCAAGGAAATTACAGATAGTATAAAAGTTTTCTCTGACATAGGAGAAATGCTTGTAAATAATAGTAAGGCCTACTAAGATGATAATCATCATCTTGTACAAACAGAGCTACTGTAAAAATTAACTTTCAGACCATTTAGTTCCCTCATTGTCCTTTTATTCACATCTTTAAAGCACTAATCTGACAAAACTCCAGACATAAATCATGTCCTTTTCTCTTTTAATGTTTATATGGTTAAACTGAGATTATGGTAGGAAAAAAATAGTGGATATGGCATTATTCTTGAGACACTTTCTGTCTTAATTTTACTCACCCAGTAATGACTAGAGCATGAGCAATGAATTCAGGTTTCACATGGTGCAGAATGGACACAATAAACAAATACATCTGAGAGGTTTTAAAATTCCTTAGTGGTACTGCTACATTAACCCTTTTGCCTCATCATTAATCTTATGCATTCTTCAAAGCTTAGCTCAAGTGCAACTTATTACTCAAGTATTTTTCTATTCTTTAAATCATATGTCACATCTGTCTTCTGTAATCTTTTATATTTTTCTAATTAGGGCAAATGCAATATTCTATGCTTATGTATATATATTTTACCTCAAATGATTCTTCAGTTTCCTCATAGTGAATGCCATGCCTTACCCATCTCTGTACTTCAGAGATGGGTTACCTAGCATATACTGTTAAATATATAGTGAACTCATTAATAAGGGTATTGAGAATGGATCCAGGAGGAGTTCCAGTTTACATACAAGCTTGTGTCCAAGTGGAATTAAGACATATCTGGTGTTGTTTTGGAATCTTGTGGGCTACAAAGCACTACCAGAGATGATAGCTCTAGTAGATGTACTAACCAGAAGATTTACTTTGGAGGAACAAGCTCAGCCATTCGCAGTGAGAACTGTAGAACCCAGTGGAGCAACAGAGACATTGAATGAGTTTGGACTGGTCTGTGAGTGTGTGTGAATTATCTCCTGGAGATTCTCCAGTATGTTGGAGGAGTAATCTGTAGTAATACGAAGGTCTACATGAGAAGATACAAGTAAGAATCAGCAGAATGTGTGTTGGTACTGTGGCTTCTTGCAAAAACCGGTGATGGCAGAGCTTTGATTATTGACCTTTTCTTTGAATTTTGGTATGTCATCTTATAAGGGCCTAGAAAATGTACTTGCAGAAATGACGGGGATTATTTATAACAGGATGAGGATAGCAAATATGGTAAAGAAAGGAGCCATAAAAGAGAATAACTAATAGAGAAAATGAATTGATGAAAAGCAAAATGAGAAACAAAATATGTTGAAGAATTGTATATTGCCTATATATTTTGTTAAGACTACCTTTTTTGAATGAAACAAATACATTTTCTATATGTAAGTTTATTATTTTCATGTGCATACAATCACTTTAAAGGAAGTTTCTTAAAAAGTAATAATTTATGCTTATGAATGGTAAGAGTTTCATAAACCTGCATAGTGGAAAAAACCCAATTGTCATTATTAGAACATTCTCTTTTGAAATAGATGAACATTGGGTTCTGTTTCTAGGTTCAAGACAACTATCAACAGAATAACAGAACTCCTCATATCTTCAGTTGTGGCCAATGACATTTATATTCAAGTGTCAATGATTTAGGAAAATTCTTAGGATGAATTCTTCTCTATCATCAGTATCACCTTAATCATCAACCAATGGTGTTCCTTAAGTGACTATATAAAACTAATCATTTATATGCACTGCCCCTGATAAGTACTTACAATCTAGCATAAAAGTGCAAATGCAAGTGAACTCTTGCACACTTATATGAAAAAATAAAAGCTAAATTAAATCCACCATCACTAAGCATTAGATTTTTTGTGTACCTTTGTATCTATGGAGCGTATGGCACATAGTAAGTGCTTAATACTTAATAAATGTAATTAAATGAACAGACACATATGTATTAGTCCAATTTTCATCACTGTCACCAAAATACCTGACATGGACAATTTAGAGGAAGACAAGTTTATTTTAGATCATGGATTCAGAGATTTGGTCAGTGGTCAGCCAATTCCATTGCTCTGGGCCAGAGGTGAGACAGAACATCATGATGGAAGGGCATGGTGGAGGGAAACTACTTAGATCATGGTGACTGGGAAGCAGAGAGAGAAGGGAAGGGGCCAAAAGGAAGATGAACAATTCCAGGGCACATCTCCTGTGACCCACCTCCTCCCAATATGCCCTACCTGCCTACTCTCACCACCCAGTTAGTCCATTTAAACTAGGTTTGACAGATTAACTTTCATGACTTATAAACCCATCATTTCACCTCTGAATATCCATGCATTAACACAGGAGGTTTTGGGGGACACCTCATATCCAAACCATAGCAAAACACATTGATATAGTGGAGTTAAGCGTACATAAGGGATTAAGAATTCTGAGGCCAGGCATGTTAGCCTCTGAAAAATCTAACTGCTTCTTCCAAGATCATCCCATTTCACCCTAATTGTACCTTTATTTGCTGAGACCTAATACTCTGCAGATGCACATGTTTGCTTTCCTAGTTCATTCACTCAGAATTTAGCATTTTTGGTTTATTTGAATAAGACACAGTTGATTTTTGCCTTTCCAGCAATGCCAGAAAGTCAAATATTAGAGATCATGCTAGGACTTCAGAGACCCATTTATAATGCTCCTTGACTTACATTGGGGTTATATCTATAATCACTAAGCATTAGATTTTGTGTGTACCTTTGTATCTATGGAGAGTATGGCACATAGTAAGTGCTTAGTCCTTAATAAATGTAACATTATATCTATAATCCCATTGTAAATTTGAAAATATTTTAAATCAGGAAAACATTTCATACACCTAGCTTATTTCACATCAAGCTTAGCATCACAGTACACTATAGAGTATTGGTTGGTTACCCTTGTGATTGCATTGTTGACTGGGAGTTGTGGTTCACTGCTGCTGCCCAGCATGTCAATAAAGCATGGTACCACTTATCACTCTTCCAGGAAAAATATAAACATTCAAAATTTGAAGTCTGGTTTTTACTGAATGAGAATCACTTTTGTAAAACTAAACCATCATAAGTAGGGGACTGTTTGTAGTTCAATCATCTCATTTTACAGAGGAAAAACTGAGGTCCAGAGTGCAAACTAGTCCCAAATCATGCTGTTGATTCCCACCCACCCTTAGGCTTATTTCCTCTGAACAGTTGCTGAGGAAGAAAAAAGATACTTCAGTATCCCTTCCAGGCACTTAGTTGAACCACCATGCACAAAGTGATTGTCTATGCAATATTCAAAACAGCTGGCTCCAATAAAATCCCCACGTTCATTTGCCTGGTTCCAAATCTACTCTTCATTTACTTAGTGTATACCAAAATAACTGACAACAGATTACCTCTGTCCTGGCTCAGCACTGTTTTAAACTTTGGTAATTTGCCAATTGACTTCTCTCTGTCTCTTTACAAATTTACAAATGTTTTCTGACTATCTCACCATAGTCCTTAAGAGTCTTTTTGCAAGCTCTTATCATCGGGGAAACAACTGCCTTACAAGCATCCATCACTATTTAATTTCCCTGTTGGTATTGGTTTCAGAGGTCTAAGCATTCAGTTCCAGGATTGAGTCCATCTTCCTTTTGCCAGGATGCCTGTAACTTATCTTATTTTTACATTTCTCTGCAATAGAGCTTGAAGTACCTGACTTTGGGATGGGTTTATGAGCAAAGCACTGAGAGCAATTAACATTTGAGTGAAAGCTACCTGTGGATTCTCCTATTTAACAGCTGTTAAATGGAATTACTTCTCTGCTACAAACCTCAGGCTGGTGGTGTGTGTATACCCAGGTGGGAATTACAATGCACAGATACAAAGTAGTGATTAAATGAACTGGATAGCATAAATCAAATTGCAATTTTGAAATTCAAGCAGTAATCCCAAAGACTTCTGAGAAACTGGCCACAGAGATGGATCAATACATAATATATGCAGAATATTCACTATTTAATGGTTTCAGCTTTATTTACCAAACTAGGAATTCATTGAGATCTATATCATCCAAACCTAAAAAAAGCAGAAGTACCAACAATAGTATTCCTTGCAAGCTAATATCATTTCCTGTATTTCATATTTGCTTTTCAATTAAATGCTCTCCCCAATGGATTAACTACTATTAATAATTTTAGTTCAAACAAACTTTCCTGAACATACAAGATTTTGTGTTTTGGTTCCATTCTTTATGGTTCCTATGGATGAGAGATCATTATACCATCTTGTAAATGGCTAGAGTGAAGAATAAATTATTTTGTTAAAGAGATTGTGCTGAATGAATCAAAATTAAAAGATTTGGCAAATATGTATTGAACGTAAATGATTTAGAAACTAAGTTACTCACATGTTAAAATAAACTTCTTAATTTATAAACTCTGCCTATACTAACCTAAAACATATAAGCATTGTCAAAACATACATTTGACCAGTGATATGTGTGTGTGCCTATAAGACATTTTGAGATTTGAGGCCTAGGGGTGTAGCTCAGTGGTAAGAGTGCTTGCCTAGCATGTGTGAGGCTCTGGGTTAGGTCCCCAGCACCACACACACACATACACGCACACGCACACACACACAAATAAAACAAACACAGAAAAGCATCAAAGATTTGAATTATCTGGCGATAATGGTGCTCAAACAAATCGTATATTAAAACGAAAATCTAGTATCATATTTTGCCCTTTAATAAGTGCTTTGATGTATTCTGTATTTTAATCTCTGCAACAACCCATAGAGTGCTGCTA
Source organism: Glaucomys volans (assembly GCA_020662805.1). Lineage (NCBI taxonomy): Eukaryota > Metazoa > Chordata > Mammalia > Rodentia > Sciuridae > Glaucomys > Glaucomys volans. The sequence goes on from JAJEJO010047320.1 coordinate 175,766, forward strand.
TCAACAAGCATGTTTATCGGTAGAGGTTGTAGCACAAGGACATTATATAACTTGTGCACATTATAGGGTTAAGAGGTTGGAACAGCTGGTATTTCTGCAGGTGGTCTGACTCTTGTGCCTTCATTCTCACCTTCTCTTCCCTGTATTGCAGTTAAATCTCCTCTATGTTTTATTTTGTTTTTCTAACTTTTGTGAACACTGAGAAGCGTAAATATGAATATGGACTCCAATGAAGACTTGGTAGTAACACTGTGGGGTTTTATGTCAGTGGCCGGCAGTGATGGTGGCAAGTGTCATGATAAGCCTGTCTTCACTTCAGCCTTTGCATGAGTCACTGGGCAATCCTTCCTCCTTTCAGCTCCTCTGTCCTGTCTTGGTCTACCTCTCTGCTAATAGCAGAGGTTGTTGTGTTTGGCTATGGGGGTTGTAATTTTCAACCCTTCAATAACTTAGTACCTTTGAGAAATCTTTCTTTTAATCCTCATAAAAGTATCAAACAACTCCTATCCTCATCTGCACCACTCATGTAAATGGCACAAATTCTATTCAGCAAGATATACATTGTGGAAGTCTCATGATATCATGTTTGTCATTAATATTTTTATTTATCTTTCTGTTCTAGAGTTTTGTTTTTAAATCAAGTCGCTACTCATCATTATCCTGCCATTAAAAATACTAGTACATTTTTATTACATTTACCAATATGTAAATTGTAGGTGAAAGAAACTTTTTAATTTTATTAGTGTGAGAACTTATTTTTGTTTTGTTCTAGTAGGAAAATCTATAAATAAAGCACGAGTGGCAACTTCTATCATTTAATTAAAGCTTTAGTTTTGTATGCAAAAACAATCCATAGTCCAGCCACATAACTAGGCTATAGCAAACATCCTATTGTGGAGTTTCTAGAAGGTTTATTGCAGTAATATTAATGGAATGTAATGGAATGTTTTCCCCACACTTATTATTTAGAAAATTTTATTCCTGTCACATCTAACCTTTGGTTTAACTAACATTAAATGAATAATGAATAATGAAAGTGAAAGACGTTTCTTTATTTAAAATGCAAAAAGCCTATTAATAAATAAAAACATAAAATTAGGAGTGAAGCAATAATACATTAAATTAAGTTATTAGCAATATGCTGCTGTATATTAATTTCTACAGCAACTAACCAGAAGCTGAATAATTTACCTTAGGAATAACATCACAGACTTCCTTTGGGCAAAGCCTGAAAATTTGTTCTTTTGGATGTCTGCCAATGGCATTTGCTGTCAGAAAAAAGCAAAAGAAATTGATGAGACAGACTTCTGCAGTTCAATATATTTGACAAGAGAAGAAAAGGAAAGCTACCCCTTTGACACTGTGGTCATATCATCAAATTTTGGTAATTATATACAGATTATATAGTCTGACCCAAATTAATTTACAATTAAATATGAATATATTTTAGATGTATAGCAATTTAGAGATTCCAAGGTGTGTACAGGTAAAATTACCAATTAGTTCTTTGAATACTCATTTGAAGAAAGAAAGGCATGTGTCAATCATTCCATTTGACAGAATGGGAACTAGAAGCTCAGAGATGTTCAATGATTTTTCTCATGGTGGCATGGTTTGTGGATTCTGATTAGTCTAATAGTCATTACAGGTTTAATTACCATCTTGAGATAAAATTTCTAGCTAAATACTTTTGGAAAAGTGAAAATAAAGAGTTATGTCTGGGAAAAGAAAGGAAGGGAATTATTAGGGCATTTAAGGAGAAAGCCAGAGTTATTTAAGCATTTAAAGATGCCCTCTGTGGGAAGATTTTTGGAGGAGCAGTGCCAGTATTGTTTCTACTGTTCATTAAGCAAGAGGAAGGGATGGGATAATCTGATGTGCATCACGACTCCCAGATGAACAGATAAGGTAATTCTGCTCCAGGAGTGGGCTAACTCCTCTGGGGATGCTGACCACTCAGATTCCTACTCTCAATTCCATAAAGGACAGAATTGAGTACTTTGCCTGTTTTGTATGAAAACATAAATAGGGAATAATTTTGTTTTCCACTCAGTAGAATATAGTACTGAAGTAGATTGCACCATTGCACTTCATTTGCAGTGGCCTGTTTGTTTTATATCATGTACCATGTCCTTTGCTATGTAACTTTGCAGTGCTAGCCTTCAAAAAGGTGGAATATGTTTTCCCATGTGATGTACGTTGAACTTGGCCATGTGACTAGATGAGTCCATGGGAATATTGGCTACGTAAAAGTGGCCAGTTATTGGCCCAGCTTGAGTGGCATCTTGTGTTTCTTCTCCTGTGGTTTTATCAGTTGCTATGAGAAAAACTAGTAAGCAGATACTAGTCTAAAGAGAGTTAAAGACACTTGAACCTAACCCACTACCTGGAACTCAGCCCACCCAGTCAGGTCCAAATCTATCAAAACCAACTCATAAAAACCACAGAAAGATAAATGCTAAATATAGGCCATTGAGTTTGGGGTGATTTGTTACCTAGTATTACTGTAGTAGCTAGCTAAGACAGGCACTATCCATCTAGAATTCCAAGTCAGAAACCTGGGCATCATAACTGCTAAACTTTATTTTTAGGGAAAATTATGTTATTGATTTTAAAAATACATGATTATTATAAAGAATTTATGCAAACAAAGGGAAGAACATTAAAAAGAAGCATAAGATGCCAGTTTCCAATCCCTTAAGAAATAACCTTTTTCATATTAGGCGAATATCATTGCAGGCATACGTTTTCTTTTTATAAACTTAAATTTTATAATGGTTTTAAATTGACAAAAAAACCTTACAAAGATAGTGCAGAAGGTTGCTGTATACACATAGAGTTTCCTCTAGAGTTAATGTCTTATATCATCATGGTACATTTGTCAAAGCCGAGGAACTAACATGGTACATCACTAATTAGTAACTTTGATAACTTATTCAAAATTCACTATTTTTCGCTTATGTCCTTCTTTTTGTTCCAGCGTCACATCCTGAATGTCTCATTATATTTAGTCCTGCTGTGCACTTAGCCTTTTCTGCTGTGTCAGTTTTTCAGACTTGTTTGCTTAGTCAACCTGAACAGTCTTGAGGGTTACTGAACAGGTATGTTGTAGATATTCTTTAGTTGGAATTCACTGACGTTTTCTCAAGATTAAATTGGGGTTGATGGGTTTTGTGAAGGAAGACTACAGAGTTAAACTGCCATTATTTTTGCACTAGATCAAGCCACATGATACCAACAGAGCTTATAACTGATGACATTAAACCTTTATCCTAAGCATGGCTGTGCTTTCCAGGATTATTTACTATGAAGTTATCTTCAATTTTCATGCTCGGCATTTTGAAATAGATATCCATTTTTACATACTTTTAATTTTACTAAAACAATACCTATATATTGTTTTACTTTATAAAAATAATTCATTAAAAAGAACTACAAATCTCATCCCAGAACCAACCATCATCAATAGTTCTTCATTCCCACAATATCCCATCAACCATCAATTTTCTGTTTCTTTGAATTTCTGAAAATGTGACATAAACGGATTTCTATGCTTTTGTGTCTGACTTCTTTTGCTTAGCATAATGCTTTTGAATTATATTCATGTTATGATATATTCATAGTTTGCTCCTTTATATTGCATAAGATTTCATTTAATGAAAATATATTATTTTGTTTATCTGTTTGCAAGTTGATTGATATTTGAGTTGACTCTGCTTTGAGGCTATTATGAATAATGCTACTTTGAACAATGATATGGGGGTCATTCTGTGAACATGTCTTTCATTTCTCTTGTATAGTTAGGAGGATATGTAGTAAGTTTGTGATTAAGGTTTTAAGAAGTTGGAGAACTATTTTCCGAAGTGACTGCTACATTTTATGTTTTCATCAGCAACCTAAGAAGTTTCTTCACATTTTTGCCAACTTTTATTATTTTTGTTGTCTTTCTTCCATTTATAGTCATTAAAATTAATATGAATTGATATCCTGTTATGGTTTTAATATGCACTCACTTAAATAGTTGATAATGTTGAGTATCTTTTTATATGCTCATTAACCATTCATATATTTTAGTAAAATGTCTACTTAAATAATAGTTTATTTTTATTGGGTTATTTATCTTTTTAATATATATTCTCTTTTCCTCTCTCTCTCTCTCTCTCTCTCTCTGTATATTATATACATAAACACACACACATATTTGTATACATGCATATGTATCTCACATGAATGTATTGCATATATTTGCTCTCGGTCTGGATTTTCCCTTCATGTTAATTCTTTAGAAGTATGAAAGATTTTAATACTGGTGAATAATTTGAATATAATTTATATCTTTCAGTGAATTGCAGTGTTGGTGTTATAACTAAGAACTCTTTCTAAAACCAAGTTCATAAAATTTTTCCCCTGTATTTATTTCCCCAAATGTTATAGGTTTAGCTCTTATATTTAGACCTTTGACCCATTGAGTCAAATACTGTTGTATTGTGAGTAAGGACTTCAAATTTATCCTTTTCAAAGATGGATATACAATTGTCTTAAAACCATCTGTGAAAAAGACTGTCCTTTCTCATTGAAACGCTTGGCTAACCTGTTGAAGGTAAATTGACCATAATATTGAGGATTTTGGTTCTGGACTTTCAATTCTACATGCTGATTTATAGACCTATTTTTATGTCACTACCACCCTGCATTGATTTTGGAAGCTCCATAACAATTTTGAAATGAGGATGTGCTTCTTGTTTAATGAGTCAGACTCTTTTTATGACACTAATGATGGGTTTTGAACATTTTCTTCTTTCTTTACTCCCTCTTCTTATGTTTTTTTTTTTTATTCATTTGCCTAATATGTTTCTTTCACAATAGAAGTTTTTCCAGCTTCTGTTAATCCTTGATTACCTGCTCATGTTTGAAATTATAGGTTAAAAACCTGTTCAGAAGCTCTAAGCATGGAGGTGAGACTCATGGACTTTTGAGTTTCATTGGTGAATGATGGTTCACCTGCAGTCACTGGCACCTGCTTTCAACTTCTGAAAAGCAGGAAGAGCATGGAAGAAAAATTGGTACCATGCTATCTTGACTAGTTTGAAATAATAGATTAGAGGAAAGATATATTCCTAATTAATAATCACTGGTACAATTTAGACAACAGTGATAATTAAAATTTTTGTTTCAAATATAAAATAATTTTCACTTCTGTTCATTTCAAAACTCCCTTGAAGATGCATTCTTTTGCTTTCTGAAGTCAGCTTATATTTAAATTGTTTTTTTTCTCTCTTTCTCTTTTTTTTTTTTTTTTTTTTGTTACTGGGGATTGAACTCAGGGATACTTGACCACTGAGTCACTTTCCCAGGCCTCCTTTGTATTTTATTTAGAGACAAGGTCTCACTGAGTTGCTGAGCACCTCAATTTTGCTGAGACTGGCTGTAAACTTGAGATCCTCCTGACCTCAGCCTCCTGAGCCACTGGGGTTACAGGAGTGCGACATCCCACCCACTTTTTTTTTTTTTTCTCATTTCTTTGTGAACTGGGGGAAAAGTTATTTATGTCTTTATTCCACAGTATCCTCAATGAAAATGGAGATGATAAGGTGATCTGTTTCACACACTGAGTATATTTTGGCTACTTAGAAGAATGTCTAAGATACTTGTATGTAATTATTTGCCATTTTTTCTTCTTTTCTGTGAACGTCTTGCATTGTATTTTGAGATGTCTCTTCTGTACCGTTTGTGGAATTTATTAATCAGAGTAGCTAAAATGTCCACATTGGGGAATCTTTGTCCACAGGTTTATGACTTCCGCTTTCATTGGTTGAAGTGCTTCCTTCACCTCTGCATTTGCACTGTTTACAGCTCGCCATTGTTCTCAGTCGGTTATTGACTTTTCCATTCTTTGCTCATTCTGACATATTTTCTCTGTAAGCAGGTAGTTCTTTCTCCTGAGAAGTACAGTCTCCCTGTGCATGACATTCTGTTGTTATAATGTCTTTTCATGGAGTGGACCTCTTACATCAATGTTCTTATTAAATTATTTTGCAGTTCTATGTCCTTTCGGGGAATCTCTTCTGAGGGCTATAGTTTCTAGGCTTTAAACTTTTTTTCTGAATGATGTGCTTTTGTTTCAGAACATTTGCAAGCCTGTCATTTCATTTCTTGCTTACAGTGGCAGCTGTTTTCCGTTTTCCTCTTTGCTATATGTAGTGTGGGGAGCTTCTTGACTAACATCTAGCTGTATGCACAACATATGCCCAGTACTACCTACCCCCGCAGCTGCATTTGAACACTGGGTACTTTGTATCCTATATTCGCCTTGAGGCAGGACAATAGGGGGTGAGGCCTTAGGTCTTGCTGTGAAATTGTGCTTAGTTAAAATAACCTCTGCTTCAGGTTTTGTTGAATGTACTCTTTCACAGATCAGGTGATTCACTGAGGGGTATGTTCCACACCTGTCGTCTTACCTTAGTGTTCATATGGCTCTTCAATTCAGGTTACTTCATTTCTATAAAATAGCCATTTTTATTTCCCCCCTTTTTTATTTGTTCCTTCTAGAATTTGTTTCTTCCATGCTTCAGACTACTCAAATAGTTTGCCCCCTCTCAGTATTTGTGAAGAGTAGTAAGAATGATGCATATTTGCTTTCTGTTTCTGATGGACTCGCATCAGAGATCAGAGACAGGAGAGGAGCCTTTCATTATTTGCATCTGTTCTGCCTCAGGAATTTTGGCTTCTTTTTCCAGTTTCTTTTTTAATTTTATGGCCTTGAGTTGTGCTACTTCCCTTATTTGGTTGCTGCTGGTTTTAAGTGTGTGTGTTAACACACAAACCACAGATGTACGGATGAATACATGCAAAGTCTTCATGAAGACAATCAGATGTGTTCAAGAACATGCTGATCTAGAATGATGATGGGGGAGCCACAGGGCCAAGGAAAGAATGATCTGTAGCATTATTATACGAATAAATATATGGTGCGTAAGTGTATATAATACACACATATATACAGATATGATACTTTATGTACATACAAAGAAAGAGAAAAAATATGAGTATGTGCTGATCTGGTTTGGTTTTTTGTTAGGTATTTACAAATGGTGATTCTTTGAGGTAATATAACAACTGTAAACAAAATTCTTTTTGGCATGCTTTGACTTGCTTCTTTCTTGCCATCCATATCAAAGAAATTTTAATTAAAACAACCTTAATTTTACCTGTTAAATACGTCTTACATACATTCTCTAATTTCATGATCTTTGTGTAGCTCTCATCATCTCCCTCCCAAATTATAAAAGCAGACTCTTCATACTGGGCTCATTCAGCATGACTCTTCTCCAATCAGCTCCTTGCGTATGCCTCTTTCCACCCCATACCCCACAATAAATATTTTTTTTTTCTTTTATTTACTTATTGATTCATTGAACACAAATGGAGTACAGCTATTGTTTCACTGGTTGTACACAAAGTAGAGTCACACCATCTGTGCATTCATGCATGTACACAGGGCAATGGTATCTGTCACACATTGTTATTAATTTTACCCCCCACCAACCCCCACCCCTCCCTTCCCTCTATGCTAGCTATCTTTCCTCCATTCTTGCCATCTTTCCCCCCCACATTATGCATCATCATTCATATATCAGAGAGACCATTCGGCTTTTGGATTTTTGGGATTGGCTGATCTCACTTAGCATAAGAGTTTCCAACATCATCCTAGCCGGGCGTGGTGGCGCATGCCTGTAATCCAAGCGACTTGGGAGGTTGAGGCAGGAGGATCGCGAGTTCAAAGCCAGCCTCAGCAACTTAGCGAGGCCCCTAGCAACTCAGTGAGACCCTGTCTCTAAATAAAATACAAAATAGGGCTGGGGATGTGGCTCAGTGGCCGAGTGTCCCTGAGTTCAATCTCTGGTTCCCCAAAAAAAAAATAAATAAATAAATATTTTTATAAAACAAAAATCTGCTCATGTCTTGCTCCTGTTTAGACTTGTGCAACGACTCTCCCAGTTCTCTCAGAGAAATAGCAAATCACGCAGCACGGTGAATAATGTCTTGTGCACACTTTCCCCGGTATTTACCACCAGCTTTGCCACTTACAATACCCCACACCACCATGTAATAAAGTTCCCTACTACCTCTTCATGGGTACCAAACTTATAAGACCCCTCCATTCTAGCTTTCTGTTCTTTCTTTACCTGAACACCTCATTCCAGTATCCCTGTCCTTTTTGATTGCCTCTTTCAAGAAGTCTTCATGCTCAATCAAATGAGAATTAGGCACTTTTTTGTGGTCCCATAACAACTCTAGAAAAGAAGAAACTATAAGTTACAAAATCCTGCCCAAGTTGTCATTATGTATACATTTTCATGTATTTATTTGTGTATTAGTAATGAGAAATCTCTGGGATGAATTACTATTGTTAAAATTTAATCCTTTTGTTTATTTTACTTTATAAAATACTTTTATTTGCTCTTATTAGTTAAACATAGTAGTAGAATGTATTTTGACAAATTACACATAAATGGAGTACAACTTCTCATTCTTCTGGTTGTATATGATGTAGAATTACATTGTCATGTAATCATATATGTACATAGGATAGTAATGTCTGATTCTTTCTACTACATTTCCTATTCCCATGCCATTCCCTTGCATTCATATCCGTTTGTCTAATCCAAAGTACTTTTCTTCTTCCCTACACCTCCTCTTATTGTGTATTTAGCATCTTCATATAAGAGAAAGCATTCTGCATTTGTTTTTTGGGGGGATTGGCTTATTTTACATAGCATGAAAGTCTCCAGTTCCATCCATTTACCAGCAAATGCCTTAATTTCATTCTTCTTTATGACTGAGTAATATTCCATTATGTATATATACCACATTTCATTTGTTATAGGGCACCTAGATTGGTTCCATAGTTTACCTATTGTCATGTAACTGTAGTATATTGATTTTTAGGTACTTTTAATATAAACTGAGGAGTGGTATAGCTCGGTCAAATGGTGGTTCCATTCCAAGTTTTCTGAGGAATCTCCGTCCTGCTTTCCAGAGTGGTTGCACCAATTTGCAGTACCACCAGCAATGAATGAGTGTACTTTTCCCCCACATCCTTTCCAACATTAATTGTTACTTGTATTCTTGATAAATGCCATTCTGACTGAAGTGAGATGAAATCTCAGTGTAGTTTCAATTTGCCTTTCTCTAGTTACTAGAGATGTACACTTTTAATATATTTGTTGATTGAACATATTTCTTCTTCTGTGAAGTGTCTGGTCAGTTCCTTTGCCCATTTATTAATTGGATAATTTGTTTTATTGGCATTAAGTTTTTTGAGTTCTTTATATATTCTGGAGACTAATGCTTTATTTGAGGTGCTTGTGGTAAAGATTTTCTCCCACTCTATAGGTTTTCTGTTCATGTTATTGTTTGTTTCTTTTGCCGAGAAGTTTTTTAGTTCAAATCCATCACATTTATTGATTCTTTATTTGACTTCCTGCACTTTATGAGTCATGCTAAGTAAGTCAGATCCTAGGCTGACATGGTAAAGATTTGGGCCTACTTTTTCTTCTATTAGGTGCAGGGTCTCTGTTCTAGTGCCTAAGTCTTTGATCCACTTTGAGTTAATTTTCATGCAGGGTGAGAAATATAAGTTTAATCTCATTTTGTCACATATGGATTTCCAGTTTTCTCAGCACCATTTATTGAAGAGGCTACCTTTTCTCCAATTTTAAGTTTATGGTGCCTTTCTCTAGTATGAGATAACTGCATTTACGTGGGTTTGACTCTGTGTTTTCTGTTTTGTTCCATTGGTTTTCATGTCTACTTTGGTGCCAATACCATGCCACTTTTGTTACTATAGCTCTGTAGTTTAATTTAAGGTCTGGTATTGTAATGCCTCCTGCTTCACTTTTCTTGCTGAGGAATACTTTGGCTGTTCTGGTCTCTTATTGTTCCAAATGAATTTTATGACTGATTTTTCTGATTCTATGAATAACATCATCAGAACCTTAATAGCAATTGCATTAAATCTTTATAAGCACTTTCATAGTATGGCTGTTTTGGTAATGTTAATTCTGTCTATCCTAGAGCATGGAAGATCATTCCATCTTCTAAGGTCTTCTTCAATTTCTTTCTTTAGTGTTCTGTAGTTTTCATTGTAGAAATATATCTCCTCTTTTGTTAGATTTATTCCAAATATTTTATTTTTTTGAGGCTATTGTGAATGGGATAGTTTTCCTAATTTATTTTTCAGAGAATTCATCATTGATGTATAGCAATGCATTAGACTTATGGGTGTTAATTTTATATCCTGCTACTTTACTGAATTCATTAATGGGTTATAGAAATTTTCTGGTGGATTTTTTTGGATCTTCTAAATATAGAATCTTGTTGTTGGCAAAGAGTGGAGTTCTTCTTTTCTTATTCATATCCTTTTAATTTCTTTTGTCTGTCTAATTGCTCTGGGTAGAATGTCAAGAATGATTTTGAATAGAAGTGGTGAAAGAGGGCATCCGTGTCTTGTTCCAGTTTTTAGAGGGAATGCTTTCAATGTTTCTCCATTTAGAATAATGTTGGCCTTGGGCTTAGCATAGAGAATTTTTATAATGTTGAGGTATATTCCTATGCTCCCTAGTTTTTCTATTGTTTTGAACATGAAGGGGTGCTTTATTTTGTCAAATGCTTTTTTGCATCTATTGAGATTATCATATGATTCTATTGATATGATGAATTAGATTGTTGATTTCCAGATGATGAACCAACCTTGCATCCCTGGGATGAATCCCTTGATCATAGTGCACTATCTTTTTAATATATCTTTGTATGCCATTTGCAGAATTTTGTTGAGAATATTTGCATCTATGTTCATCAGGGATATTGATCTGAAGTTTTTTTTCCTTAAAATATCTTTGTCTGGTTTTGCATTGGGGTAATACTAGCTTCATAGAATGAGTTTGAAAGAGTTCTCTCCTTTTCTATTTCATGGAATTAGTTGAGGAGTATTGGTGTTTGAAGTTCTTGTAGAACTTCACTGATAATCCATCTGGTCCTGGACTTTTCTTGGTTGGTAGGCTTTTGATGGTGTCTTCTATTTCATTGCATAAAATTAATCTTTTAAAATTATATATGTCCTCCTCATTCAGTTTGTGTAGGTTGTAAGTCTCTAGAAACTTGTCGATGTCTTCAATATTTTCTATTATATTGGAGTGCAAATTTTCAAAATAGGTTCTCATTATATTTCAATAGTGTCTGATGTGATATTTCCTATTTCATTGTGCATTTTAGTAATATAAGTTTTCTCTCTCTTCATTAGTGTGGCTAAGGGCTTATCAATTTTATTTATTTTTTCAAAGAACCAACTTTTTGTTTTGTCAATTTTTTGAATTATTTCTTTTTTTTTCAATATCATTGATTTCAGCTCTGGGTTTAATTATTTCCTATCTTTTGCTATTTTGGGTGTTGATTTCTTCTTTTTCTAAGGCTTTGTGATATAATGTTAGGTGTTTTATTTGGGAATTTTCTTTTCTTTTGATGAATGAGCTCAATGCAATGAACTTTCCCCCTGGAACTACCTTCAAATTGTCCCAGAGATTTTGATATATGTGCCATCATTCCCATTAACTTCTAAATAGTTTTTTATTTCATCCCTGTTTTCTTCTACTATCCATTCATTATTCAATAGTGTGTTATTTAGTTTCCAGGTGGTAGAGTAGCTTCGATTTTTTGTTTTATCATCGATTTCTAATTTCATTCCATTATGATCTGCTAGGATGGAAGGTATTAACTTTATTATTTTGTATTTGCTAAGAGTTGCTTTGTGGCACAAGATATGGTCTGTTTTAGAGAAGGATACATGTGCTGCTGAGAAGAAAGTTTATTTGCTCATTGATGGATTAAATATTCTTAAATATTCTATGTATATCTGTTAAGTATAAATGCTTGATTGTATTATTTAGTTCTTTAGTTTCTTTGTTTAGTTTCATTTGGAGGATCTATTCAGTGGTGAGAGAGGTGTGTTAAAGTCACCCAGTATTATTGTGTTGTGGTCTATTTGGATCTTGAAGTTGAGAAGGGTTTGTTTGATATACATAGATGCTCCATTGTTTGGGGCATAAATATTTATGATTATATGTCTTGCTGATGTATAATTCCTTTAAACAGTATGAAATATCCTTCTTTGTCCCTTCTGATTAACTTTGGCTTGAAGTCCACTTTATCTGATATGAGGATAGAAACCTCTAATGTCTACACAGTCCATGTGAGTGTTATGTTTTTTCCCATCCTCTCACCTTTAGTCTTTAATATGTCTTTGACTATAAGGTGTGTCTCTTGGAGAAACCATATTATTGGGTCTTGTTTTTTAATACAATTTGCCAACCTATGTCTTTTGATTGATGAGTTAACATTTACATTAAAAGTTATTATTGAGATATGATTTGTATTCCTAGTCATTTTGATTTATTTCTGGTTTTTAAGTTCAATTAGTTTATCCTTTGACTGTCTTATCCTTTAGTGTATTTTCTCCCTATTCTGGTTTTCACTTTTTTTTTTTTTCATTTCATCTTCATGGAATATTTTGCTGAGAATGTTTTATGGTTCAGGCTTTCAAATTGTGAATTCTTTTAACTTTTATCATGGAAGGTTTATTTCATCTTCATATCTGAAGCTTATTTTTTCTGGGTATTATATTCTTAGTGGCATTCATTTTCTTTCAGAGCTTGGTATATATTATTCCAAGACCTCATAGCTTTGAGGGTTTGGGTTGAGAAATCAGCTGAGATCTGAATTGGTTTCTCTCTAAATGTTACCTGTCACTTTTTCTCTGAGAGCCTTTAAATTCTATCCATATTCTGTATATTAGACATTTTCATACTAATTTTCCTTGGTGTGGATCTGTTGTAATTTTGTATATTTTGGGTCCTTTAAACCTCCTGGAATTGATTTTCTTTATAATTCTTTAGGTTTGTGACATTTTCTGATATTATTTCATTGAAAAGATGTGCATTCCTTTGGTTTGTATCTCTGAGCCTTCATCTATCCCTGTACATCTTAAATTTGGTCTTTTCATGTTATCCCATATTGCTTAGAATTTCTGCTTATGATCTCTTACCATTCCTCCATGGTCAATTTTATTTTCAAGGTGATATATTTTGTCTTCATTGCCTGAAACTGTTTGTTGCAGGTGATCTAGTCTGTTGGTCATGCTTTCCAGTGAACTTTTTTTTTTTTAATATATGGCCATGTGATTTATTTTATTTTATTTTATTTTATTTTATTTTTAAATTTATTTAATTTTGATTCATTGAACACAAATGGAGTACATCTATTGTTTCTCTGGTTGTACTCAAAGTAGAGTCACACCATCTGTGCATTCATACATGTACACAGGGCAATGATGTCCATCACACATTCTGTTATTATTACCCCCCCAACTCGACCCCTTCCCTCCCTTCCCTCTATGCTATCTATCCTTCCTCCATTTTTGCCACCCTTTCATCCCGCATTATGCATCATCATTCACTTATCAGAGAGACCATTCGGCCTTTGGATTTTGGGGATTGGTTAATCTCACTTAGTATAACAGTCTCCAACGTCATCCATTTACCTACAAATGCCATAATTTTATTCTTCATTATGGCTGAGTAATATTCCACTGTGTATATATACCACAGTATCTTTATCCATTCATCTATTGAAGGGCATCTAGGTTGGTTCCACAACCTAGCTATTGTGAATAGGGCAGCTATGAACATTGATGTGGCTGCATCTCCAGTAAACTTTTAATATGGTTTATTGATTCCTTCATTTCATGTATTTCTGCTTGATTTTTCAGAATCTCTCCTTTTTGAAGTGATCTTTCACCTCCTGAGTTTTCTCTCTGATTCCACTCCTTATATTGTCCTTTATGTTGAAGATCAGTTTAACTCTGTACATTCTGAATTCCTCTTACATTTTTTCTACTGTGGAGCAATTGGATTCTATTTTTGGAATGCCTTGGTTTGTTTGGGGTAATTTGTTCCCTTATTTTTTTCATGTTTGTGTGTTTACTCATCTAGCAATGTGGATCTGAGGCAGTACATTTTCTACCCTGTAGACTTATAGTGTCCCTGAAGGTTTCCTGTACCTCACCATTAAGGGGAAGACCATTAATTACAGCAACAAAAACAAACCACATACAGCCTTAAACCAAATGCCTCCTACTAAGATATCTACAGTTTTGTCACAAAAAACAGAAATGTTATGTTCAGCTATTGCCTACCATAAAAACAGTAAGTTTGCAAAAGTGTTTAAATTTCAAATGGTAGACAAAGAGAGAACAGAAATGGTATTGGATATGATGTTTATGATGAAGGAAGAGAGAAAATAGTGAAAAAAGGAAGAGTGAAGAGAAAATAGTAGAGGTTGGCTATTAGCAGGAGAAAAGAAAGAAAATCAAAGGAAACAGATAAGTGAGAGAAAAAATATATATAAAGTAAAAATAAAATAATACAAAACAAAACTGAATTATACTAATCAGATACTATAGCCCTCAATAAATTGATGCATGAAAAATAATTGGTTTAAAAAATGGTAGTAATGTGAGAGAAAAAAGAAAGAAAAGAAAAATGAATCTTGATGAAAAATTGAACGATTTTTTCCTTTGTAGTTCAAAAGAGTCTTAGCTTCTCAGCAGTCATGTGGGCTTGTCTGGAGTATGATGCTTACATTACCTCCAGGGTGGGGTTGCTAGAGTGAGAGGCTTAATCCTGGAGGTGAAACTCCTGGAGGCTAGGTTTAGGCTTAGATATGCTCCAGGCTCTTCACTAAATGCCAATTGGTCTGGAAATTTCAAATCAGTGTACCTCCAGGACCCAGCAATTGCTGCTCCATGCCGGAAACTTCACCCCAGGAATTTCCTTTGGGTTTCATTCATGTGGTCTAGGAGCTCAATATGTCACTTGAGGACCCCATGATTTCTGGTCTCTCATTCAGTCTCCAAACTCAATCTCAATCTCTCCCATCTCTGCCCTTTCTAATTACTGGTCAGGTGCTTCTCTCCTGGCTGGAGATTGGTAGCCAGATTGGTTGAGGAGGGGGAAGTCGGGTGGGTTTCCACAACTAGTATTCTCCTGTATAAACTTCTCTCCAGGATCGATTTTCTTCTGGTTCTTTAGGTATAATCTGTCACACAGCATGGATTGCACAGCTTTTTTTTCAAACCAGATTTGGGCCTGCCAGAAATTGGCCACCGCAGCTACCAACCACCATGTCATGGCTACAAAATGGTTCCTTCCACTGTCTACCAAAGGCCACCAGGAGAGATAGTAGCTTCTTGCCCATACAAGGATATTGTGAGATGAACCTTCCTGTTTTATTTGGACAGTGACTCAGGTCTCTAACTCTCCTACCCTGCCATCTCAGTCCTCCTGAGAAGGGGGGTTCCTTTAATTCCCTTATTGCTTTACTACATTCATGGAGACACTGTTCTGGCTTGTGCCTCCAGCTGCTGCATGGCTGTGCACTGGTGATTTCTTCCTTATTTTATTATATTCCATCTCCTGAGTCCCTGATCAGTTTTGTGTGTCCAGTATTAAATTCCAGTAAAGTCCCCTCTAATTTTTGTTCATTCACCCGCGTTGCTGAAAAGCTGCCTGTCTTGGTTCTATGCCTTGGTGCTGCCAGGGAAGTGACCTCTCTATTCCATCACCTTCTTCTATCTCCTCTATTTATTTTACTTTTAATTGCCAACTCTGAATATATACTTCTCTCTCTCTCTCTCTCTCGGTACTGAACCCAGGGGCATTTAACCACTGAGCCATATCCCCAATCATTTTTATTTTTTCTTTTGAGCTAGGTTTTCTCTGAGCTGCTGAGGTTGACCTCGAACTTGTAATCCTCCTGCCTCATTGACCTGAGTGCCTGGGATTATAGGCATGTGCCATCACACCTGGCTTGCTTTTTAATAATTAGAAAAAAATTGAAGTTGTTTTGAGGGATTTTACAGAATCTAAGCACACATCTAGTATAAAGATGCTGGGACACAATGATGATAAAAGAGGACTGTTCCCTCCATGACAGAACAGCTAAGAAAAGACTCCATTAAGAGATGGCAAAGTGGAATTATAGGTCAGCACTTGGTTGAGAATAGAAACTGAATAATTAGAAGACAGTATGCTCATATTAGACCACTGAGAAATTCTTAGCCTCTTGAAGTACAAAGAATAATAGTGTTTTCAAGTCTTCACATTGAGACAACCTTCAACTCTTAATTATAAAGAAACAGAAATGAGCATTGTTTATGGGACCCAAATTTAGCAACTTTCACACTTCAATAAATAGAATTTGCCAACATTCATTATAGGTTTGAACTCAGCATACACAGTAATTCACTAGATCTTCTGATCCCAATTCACAACAGTAATAGTTGTGGAGAAAAGAGGAAAGAGGATGATAAGAGCAGCGATACCTACTTTTTGCTAGGGATTATGCAAATATTATTTAATTTTCAACACCTTGTGTGATAATTTTTCATAAATAGAGGAAAATGAGCTTGATTGTCAAGGGACTCCCCAAAGGTTGTAACTGCTGGCAGTTGTGGTGACATGCTGGAACTGAATCTGGGCTTTCCCAAGGCCTTTCTGCTACAGCAAATGAAACCCACAATAATCTGTCAAAACCACATTCTATGTAAAGCAGTGTTTTATTTTTATTTTTGCTTTTTGCAAGGATTTATTAAAGGACTGTCATAAAAAGGTCCAATTTTCTTTCCTAAAACCAGTTAATGTCAGAGTGAGCAAGAGTTGCTGAGTACATGGAGTATAGTACGCAATCAATTAAAACTTGAAAAAAATTAATAAATGGCCTAGCTTTTCCTATAACACCTTTTTATCTATTATTAAAAATTTTTAATTGTTTTAAATCTGTTTTTATTTTTTGTTCACAATTCCAACTTTATCTTTTTGGCTAAGGGCTCTCAACAGGAGGAGATTTTCTCTTTCACGATATATTTGGCAGTTCCTGGAAACATTTTTGTCTTTCACAACTGTAAAAGTGGGGAATTCTGTAACATCTAGTTGCTAGAAAGCAGGGATACTGCTAATCATCTGACAATGAACATGATTGCCCCACAGCAAAGAATTGTCTAGGCCAAAATGTCCATAGTACTGGATGTGAGGACCCTGTTCCCTACAAAGAAAGATTCTTTTCTTGGCAAAAAATTTTTCTTCAGACTTTGAACCTTCCCAGACCCATCTTTTTACTTCCTTGTAAAGTCCAGTTTTAGCAGTCCCTTCCAAGTCAGTTTAGCCAGAGTCCCTTTCCTGGGTACCTGATCATCTTTGATATCTGATCATGTCTCTCATCCTCTCAATCTCTAGGTGATATCTGATCACCCTCGTCTGTCTTCAGCAAGAATCCTGTTAGCTGGTTCAGCCAGAATCCCCCTCTTTACCCCTGGCATTTTTCCCAGCCAGTTTTCCATACTCTAAGCCCATCCTGCTTCTTGGCTTCTTGCTCATGCTGCATTAGAAGTTAAGCCCAATCTCTTTCCTCCACTGCAGGACCCAATTGCAATGATCCTTAGGTCTATCTTGAAGGCCCTGGAAAAAGCCTTCCTTACCATGTTTAAACAAACATCATGGAATAATTTTTTTCTCTTTTAACATTCTTAAGCTAAGACATTAAGATTCTTGAGAAGGATGGAAAAATACCTTTTGTTGGTACAATAAAATTTTTCCTAATGCTATTTGTGGTTTATCTGTCTTTATCATTATTTAACATTCTATTCTGTTTTGGTTGAACTAAATTGAGCTCTCTGAAACTGAAAATAGCCCAAAGCTTTATGTTTTCATATTGCTATTTTTGTATCACCATGGTTTCATTTGATTTTTTGCCAACCCTGTAGCTTTTATCAAAATGCTTTTTCACATTTTAATTTAGAATCACCAAATTTGGCTGTAATGATTGCATTTTGAAAATGGGCTATGAAACAGGATAAGTTGAAGGAACCATTAAAGATAAGCTAGTTCCAGATGCATGCCAGAAATTGGGGCCTTCATTTATGAACACTTATGACTACTCATTTGATTATTATACCCATCCTATTTTTCATTATCCCTGTCATCAAAGTGTATATAAGGGAAATTAGAGAATATGTTTTGGAGGCAGTCATAATGGCAGGAAGCCCAGGATTTGTGGTGGCTAATTTCTGATAGCAGAGGTCACCTTACCTGGCGATCACGCATGATGACCACTTTGGCCAGCTGGGCTAACTCATTTTCATCTGTCAGTCCTGGGACTGGGAGAGGAAGTGGCTTAAAAAATCATAACAATTATTTAACAGTTTTTTTCTGTTTTACATGTAAAAAAAAACCCTTTTACATTAGCTACATTTGGGGCCAACATATGCATTCTTAAATTTTCTAGAGCAGGACTTTTAGACTAGAGGCTTTTTAAAAAATAGGATTTTGGCTAAAATTCTATGAATTTTAATTTTGAATGGGCCACATAACAACATCTCAGGCAACATCAGACTGCATATGCAATGGTGGTCCCATAAGATTGTAATGGAGCTGAAAAATCCCTAATGCCAATCAGTGTTACAGCCATCCTAATTTAGCACAATACATTCTAATGTTTGTGTTGATGCTGTTGTAAACAAACCTATTGCACAGATAGCCATTTATGTATAGCACGTGCAATTACTTATCTTGGTGAACAGAAGGCTTGATCATCTAGGATTGCGTAAGTCTCCTCTATGATGGTAGCACAGTGACAAAATTACCTAGTGATACATTTCTCAGAACAAGCATGACTACCTATCAAAAACCCCAAATTATATGTAGTTTATTAACTGATGAAGAATTTTAAATGTCAAAAATACACTATTAATAAATTTGTTATGGACTTTATGTTTGGATCCTCCTTAATTTATTATGTTGAAATTCTGGGCAAACCAATGTGACATGGCTTTAGAAGTTTGGGCTTTGGAAATTGATTAGGTCATGAGGGTAGAGTTTTCATGAACTGAAGAGATCAGGACTCTTTAAAAAAACACAGGAGATCTCTCTCTCTCTCTCTCTCTCTCTCTCTCTCTCTCTCTCTCTCTCTCCTTCTCCTTCTTTCTCCTCTGCCAAGTGAGGATACAAAAAGAAGGCAATCATCTGCACAGCAGGAAGAGAGGCTTCACCAGACAGGGTATCTGCTAGCATCTTCATCCTGACTTCTGCACCTCTAGAACTATGAGAAATAAATTTCTATTGTTTAAGCTACTCAGTCTATGGTGTATTATAGAGTAGCCCAGATGAACTAAGATAAGACTATACCAGATAACAAAACAAAGTTTAAACTAGTACTAAATTCCATGGGATAAGTGATTCTATTCTTGACCAAGAGCAAAAAGTTACACACCAGGAAACCCAATTTTCATGTGGGAGAAAATAAGGACTTGGGACTAAATAATTACAAGAAAGTCTCAACTTTGAATATTCAACCCTGT
Organism: Glaucomys volans; assembly: GCA_020662805.1. Lineage (NCBI taxonomy): Eukaryota > Metazoa > Chordata > Mammalia > Rodentia > Sciuridae > Glaucomys > Glaucomys volans. The sequence continues at coordinate 195,231 of JAJEJO010047320.1, forward strand.
GAAATGCTCTAAAAAACGACAGAGCTGGGTAATTCTTTGTTTTACCTTTCAAAGTCATTTGCATGGATAAAGAAATATCACTTGCAAATAGTGACAGGAGCATACAAAATGTATGTCACAAATAATTACATGAATATCTGTTAAAGGTACAGTCCAATTTATCAAAAGAGGTTAATGAGCCTCTAATAATTTGCAAGTTACCATGTTGAGTGGTATACGTATGTTCATAACCTTGATCAGTAAGAATTTTATATCACATAAAGGAGATACCTGAACATGATAGCACATTAACATCTTTGGAGAAGTAATTGTAAATGGGATAAAAGAGGTTCTTTTTACTTGAAATGCTTGTAAAAGCACTAAACTTCAGTTGTAAGTTAGAGTCACTATACATCAATGTGCTGTAACAGAAATTCCCAGCTTTAGTTTCATGGTTTTAAAATTGAAATTAAAATGCTTTTGCAAATAACTTACTGGATATTTTGAAGAGAAAAAAAAATTAGGTAATGACTACAGAAGTAAGTGATCTTTGTGGTATAAAGGGCTAAACTCCAGTGAAGCATGGTGGTTCATGCCTGTAATCCCAGTGGCTCCAGAGGCTGAGGCAGGAGGATCATGAGTCAAAGCCAGCCTCAGCAACGTGGCGAGGCTCTGAGCAACTTAGCAAGACCTTGTCTCAAAGATAAAATATAAAAAAAGGCAGGATGTGGCTCAGTGGTTAAGCACCTGTGGGTTCAATCCCTGGGTGGGGGGTGGGGAGGCTAAACTCTTAACCATAGGGAAACTCAGAGCCTATTCTGCTCCTCTTTAAATGAGTCTCTTCTTGGTAAATTGAAAATGCTTTATCTTCCCAAATCCCATGGCTTTAATTTACATATTGAATATCTTAAGGTATTTCTTAATAATATAAAAGATGTAATTAAGTGAAAGAAGTTTCAGTTTGTTTGGGTTTAAAGCTTGTCTTCTGAATAATCTGTTCTAATCGGCTAAAAATGGTTCAAGGAAAAAGAATTAGCCCTGGTTAAAGAGTCACATATACTATATCAGACTTAGCTTTAGTGTAAGTGAGGATAACTAAATGACTCATCTAAATATTTGTAACTCCCCCAAGTTAGTCCATCAAATTATACAAATTGACCCATAATCTCCAGAGAAAACTTACCACAGTTGTTTTTTCAGCTAAGACGAGGTGACACAGACCATGACTGAGCTACTTATGTTCCTGGAGGTTGGAAACCATGACCTGTGAGAACCAGGTAACTCCCATGCGCAGAGGAGTGGAAGTCAATTTTATTTTTAGTCCTTCTTGCATCTGTAGCCCCTCTCATCCTGAAAACTTCCTGGACACCTCTATGGCCTCATTCTTACTTTTGAGAGGGCATTGGCATATTGAATCTCATGCTTTGGTTTGTCTTTGCAAAATCCTTCCTCTTAAGCAGCTTAGTTTTTCTCCATTGGTGCTTAAGATGTCACTTGCTTGGTTAGTCAAATGGGACAGGAATTCTTTATCATAAAATGCAATGATTGTGTTTCATTTTGTGTCCCAGGAAAACCTGCCAAGGCTGAAAAGCTGTGCATTATATGACGAAAAATTCTTAACCCAAGAGGAAAGCTATTCTTAGGTTTGAATGTCTCTATTCTCTCTGCTCATGAGAGAACCAATTGTGCCATTGTATTTTAAGCTACACTTCTGAAATATTAGAACTTTTGCTGTCTTTTCTGATTTTTTTTCTTTTCATGAGGATCTATATCTAAATATAGATATAGATATATTATCATAACTCTTTGAGGTATGATGTTTCAAAGATTAGCATATGCATAAAGCTCATTAAGTTAAATAAAATGTGGGTTTAGACAAAGAAGTGTTTGAAGTTCTGGAAGCTTATCCTTAAGAAGCAGGTGCACACCACATGATTAAGAGAAAATATAATTGTGAGGATCAGGATTGTGGCAGCAGCATACTGGCTTTTTGACTCACTGAGGTTGCACCTGTGTCTTGTAACTTAACTAGGAACAATTTCTTTCCATGGGAACTGGATTGGTTTCTTTTTTTAAAGGAGGGATTGGTTACAAAGGAAAAAGTTAAGGTGAAGTTATGATAGTAATATAAGTGAAATAAGACACACTTGTTATCTTTTAAGATGTATCGTGTGAAGTTTTCAACAATAACAGCAGTGAATTACAGAATGCAATAGCACTGGCTTGGGTGCTGGAAGACTTGAGCATTGGAAGACATTAGTCATCTGTGTCATTTTGCAAATTGCCTCCTTTCTCATGCTTTCCACTTTCTGAATCATCAGATAGCATTAAGTTCTCCTCATACTTTTCAATGCTATGAACTTGAGCTTATGACTAAGTTCCTAAGAGGGGGTCCTGTTCAATAGTCAATGACCTTACAACTTGCAAACAACTTGGAGGAAACGAAGCCACATATGCCAGCTACTTTGCAGCACAAGAATTCACATCTGGTTTAAAAAATAAGTGAAATAAATGTGGAATTGAGGGCCCAAGAAAATTGGAGATCTATTTTGGATTCCGATTTACATTTCATGGCAACCTAGTGGTCCTTTGAAAGGCATCAACTTGAGGTAACGGTCTGAGGGAACATAATTAAGGTTCTTAAATTCAGAGAGTTTAAACAAGGTTCTCAGGTCCAAACTGCTCTTTTATCGTTCAACTTTTATTGCTTTGGATCTTGGAAGACTATTATTTTCCTTTAATTTCTCTTAAAGTCTTTAAATGAAAGAAAGCACATTGTAAGTAGTTTTCAGCTAACACATCCAACATCACTTTACGTGTCGTGAGGTTTTACACATCAAGGACAACTGGGAAAAAAAAAGTTAATACCTGTTGGAGTGGGGGGACCTCTGAGAAGGAGGCTTTTAGGAGAAAGGAAAAGGTGCTTCATGAGAGGCTTCAGGAAAAGCTGTATTTGAATCTGTGAAGGGAAACAAAACCACAGAACATTGAAGGCTTAAGGGTGGAAAGAAATACAACAAAAAGCATAAAAATAATGAAAGTAGTAAATTTGAAAAGTTAGATTCTAAGAATATTTTTTAAACCTAGGAGGAGTTAGAATGGCTATTATGAAACAGAAAACAAAAAACTAACAAATATCGGTGAGGATGTGGAAGAAAAAGGAATCTTTACACATTGTTGTTAGGACTATAGATGAATATGACCATTATGAAGACAAGGTGGATGTTTCTCACAAAACTAAAGATCGAATTACCATGCAAGCCAGTGATCCCAGGAATTGAGATCAGTGTGTGGAAGAGACGTCTGCACTGTCGTGTTGGTTGTTGCCCTGTTCAAAATACCAAGATACAGCAGCAAGGTAGGTGCTCCTAAAGTTGATAAAGAAAACTTGGTGCACACACACAAGAGATTATTATGAATATAGAATGAAATGCTGTCCTTCGTGGCAAGAAGGATGAAACTGGAGCACATTTTGTCAAGTGAAATAGGCCAGGAGAAGAAACACAGATACTGCCTACTCTTACTTACCTGTGGATGCTAAAAACAAGTCAATCTAGATGACTGATTCTAGAAGTTGGGAAGGGTGAGGAGGAAGAGAGACACAGGGAGGTCAGATGAGAAGCTCCAAAATACAGTTAGATGGAAGGAATAAGTTCTAGTGCTTCACAGCACAATGGTGCTATTATAATTCACAATAAATTCTTATACAGCTCATGAAGGACTGGGAGAGCAGGACTCCAAGGCTCCAGATTTAAAGGAATCATAGGAGATAGAAATACTAATTACCCTGACTTGCTCAGTACGTATTGTATACATGTGCTGAACTATTACCCTGTTCCCTGTAAATAAGTATAATTACTATGCATTAACCAAAAAATTAGGAAAAAAATTAGAAAATCTACAACAACCGAAAACTACAAAAAGCCACAGATGTTGAGGCCTTCTGCTGTATATGGTTTCGATACAATCAGATTGACAGTATCACCAGACACCAACATGTGCTCTTCCCTTCTGGAAAGCACTGAAATACCAGGCATTGGGTAGAGGAGGGTGTATTGGGACAGAGCCCCTCCAGTGAGAAGGGCCAGGCTGTGGTGGTCTGTCATGGGACTTTTCCTCTGAGGAAAGGAGGTGGTGGAGGAGGAACAGGTGGAGGAGGAGGAGGAGGAGGAAGGGGAGGAGAAGAGAAAAGATAAAGATGTAAATCTCATTAGTGAAAAATTTAAAATGACAATATTTGAATATTTTCCAGGGATTCTCCTGGGATATTTCTTCTGTTAATCGGGTACAGTAAGGTAGTGCTTCTCAGTGACTGCTTATGAGAGAGTACCAACTTTCTAGAAGTCAATATAGCAAAACTTATAAGGATCTACAGTGTTCATTGATTTTTGTCATAAAAATCATGATCCTAGAAAAAAGATGGAAATCAAAGATGTACACTGAGCCATATGAACAAATTATTCTCTAAAATATTCTATTTAAAATTGGAAACATGTATGTATGTTAATTATAAAAGCATTCCTTTATGATAGGTTAATATCTTAATACATAATTAAATAACATGGAAAATATGTAAGAAAGAGCATATATATATATAGATACACATAGCAATATTTAGAATATTATGCTGTGATTCTACAGAAATCAGTATTTAAAAGAAGATGGGCCTCCAAGTACATGATAATGGTGGTTGGTCATGAATAATTTTTATTTTCTCTTTGATTTTTTATTTAAAATTTTTATAATGGATATAAAATAATTCTCTAATCAGAAATGTAAACAGCCAGTTTAAGTATTTAAATTTTTATTCAAATTTTGCATCACACTTGGTAAAATTTCAGAAAAAAGCTGCTGCCTTCCAAAACCTATCACATTCTGAGCTTTTAGATTTCAACCAGATTCCAGACACTCAGACTGACATTTGGTGAAATGGTTTCTTGGTTTAAAGTCCCTTTGGCCCAATTCTTAGACATGCTAGGAGCAGATGGCTTCCATTTGAAGGACATATCTGGGAATAGACAAAGGCAAAGTTGTCCCTTTGTGCTTAAGGAAATAGGGCATTGACCAGGAGACATTTCCAGTTCTGGCATGTTTTTTGACTCCTTTATGCGAAGGTTTTTGTTGATGAACTCTGGCTCACAGAAAGAGAAAAATCAATGTTACAGGGGTTTATGTGGCTATTCTTTGTAGTTTCCCCTACAAAGAATGCACTATGGACAAAAATAGAAGGGGTCTGGAAAGGCAGTCAGCCTGTGTTTATAGAGTATAACAATGACATTCCTCTGGAGATGTCCACGTCAGCTCTCCCCTTTCCATCCCCCTCCCCTTTTGTGTGTGCTCTGGGGTATCAGATCCAAGAACACACATTTCATAGGTGACAATGCAACTGTTTTCAACTCAGGGCAAACTCAGCAAGCTATCCAAACTTCTCCCCACCCTGAAGATCCTCCTATGAGGATCCCTACATGGATGTCCAAACCACTGAGCTTTATTTACATTAACTTATGGAACAAACAGTTGGTTCCACTAAATCCAGCTTGCCTGCAGAATCTAGGAATTTAACAAATGTACTGACACAAATAAAAGGACTCTTTGCTTACCATTTTGGCAATGTCATCTTTTGCCCTTTTTGCAAACTTCTCCATAATCTTTTCCCATAGTGTAACTAGCAGGACTAAGTGCTTCTCTGCTCTACTTACTATTCACCCTCCATGTGAGGGTTTCTGCCACATCCAGTGTGGATGAGAAAAGGATTAACTGCTGGAGGATGATGTGGGCTATAAATAAATCAATTACCCGTAAACTTATCTAATCAATTAACATACAAGAGCCAATACTCTTTTTAAATGAGAGGGGGCGTGACGGGTCTGGTCATACCAGATCTGGCCTCTAACAACCTGGAGTAGCCCAACTCTCTTTTATAGTCACACAGGTAAAGGGGCCCAGAATGGGAGGGGCTTCTTCTGTGATGAACAGGATCGAGTAGAGTTAGGGGAGCCAGTTTGCTCAGGGAAACTATCATATAACCAGGCAGGAACCACTCCCACAGTGCCACATACTCCCCTGAAATCTGGGACAGACCTCCATGTCTGCCAGTTTGGAGAAGTCAAGCCTCTGTGTCCTGAGGTTCAACCTTAACTGATTCTGCTAGATAGGGATGGCTTCCCACACTTACATGTAAGCAGTAGTATTGTGGTGATGTATGTAACACATGATGTGGTGGTGACTTTAATCATGGTGACTCTGAGAGCAGTTGTGTATTCCAGTTTGTAGTCAGGTGAATCTTTAACCTCACTTGTGTGCATGCATGTGCACACATACAATAGTTACACACTAGAATTTGTGAAATTTATCTCACTTTTGAGTGGTTTGCAAAGCATTAATGGTGACTATTGTTAAAATGAGGGTCACCATCTGTATCAACAAAGATGGGGTGAATTATTCATTGGGGTAATCAATGAAAACCAGCAATGTCTGAAAGTCTAAAGGTAAAAATTGACCTGTTATTTCAATATACTTCATTCTTCTCAGCATTTCATATCCTCCCTTTTGTTACATTGACCAGGTTCACATCAGCACAACCTTAAACACTGCAAGGATTAATGCCTGGATTACTAACCTCTTTTTCTAAATAGGACTTCTTACCATAGGTAACACATTTTCCTACTGTAATTCAGCAAATAAATTTACTTCTCCAATTTGTCATTGCCTCTTTGTCCAACACTTCCCCATCTTGCCTTCTTCCTGCTGTTCTCAAAGTGATTAGGAAAAGTGAGAATAGGATACAACATAAGAAATGGCATTGTCCATATATGGTTGCTCTCCATGTTAATCTAATTTTTGATTCTGAGCATTAGGAATACAGCATTTAACACTGAATCATTGAAGAGCAAAAACAACATGAGGCTAATATCAATGAATCTGGAACAGTTCAGGTAAGCCCCAATTTTCAGAGTTTAATTGTGTAACCTTGAAGAAGTTACTTCATTTCTCTGACTTCTCTCAAATGTCAATGACTGCTGCTTTATCTACTAGTCTAAGCCTGCTGGGAGATGAGATGAGGCATTGTGTGTGGAAAGGAACTGTAAAACTCCACACAAACATAACACCATCAATATGAAAAATTAGCCTCGGTGTCTGTATGGTTCTGGAAAATGACAAATAGTCTTATGAATTGGGCTAGTTCTAAAAAATAATACAAAACAGAATAAGAAAAATTCTCGTAGAAACATTATCTTCCTATCTTTAGGACTTTTTCATTTTTAGCCAAAAGATTTTGAACCCCTTGAGGGAAAAGCCTTGTGTCATTCATATTTATATTCTCATTACTGAATGGAGTAACTCAATCTCAAAGGGTATTCAGGTAAAAAGCCACACAAATATGTGTGGAAATTTTCCCATTACCATAGATTCCCACAAAAACAAGCTAAGACTTGAAGGATGGCAGAGCATATTAAATGAATTTCTTCAAGACCTCACTGAATTTTCACTAGGTCTGCTGCTTGACTACCATTAGACCAATTCTTATCCTTCAGACTTTCAGAAATCGCTGGTTTCCATGGAGTGACTGCCCTAATGAATAACTCCTAACTGAGGCATGACATTTTTATTTGTGCAGGTAGTGACTTTCATTTCAACAATAGCCATCACGGATGCTTTGCAAGTCATTCGAACTGGAGAGAAATCTCCAAGATTTTCATGTGTAACTGTATCAAATGGGGTGAGCATGGAGCTTGTATACATGCAGGTTTTAAATTCTTGTTAGGAAATGATAGCTCAAAGGAGATGTATCACGTACATTTTGTAAGCATCTGATTTAAAGGAATAATGAACAAAAAATTGTAATATGCAACAAAAGGAAAGGAGATAACTCTCAGGATGGTGGCAAGTAAATCAAACATGAATGAACAAGAGGAATAGGGCAAGAAGGAGAAAATACTTTGGAGCCACAAAAGCTGAGATCCTTCTCCATGTCACTTTTTGCTAATGGTGCTAAAATTGATATTTCTAATAGGGGCTCAAAAGGTAAATTTTTCTTGAATTTGTTCTTGTGGAAAAATATATCGAGGAAGAAACAAAAGGAAAGGGATTGCTATTTGTTTATTTCAATCTAAAGTAATGTTTAGATGACCATAGGATCTGAGGGAAAACATTTACAAAAGAGATCTGTGCCAACAAGCTGCATGCTTTAAGTGGAAATGCATGATTAGTTACTCACCTATCTGTGGTGTTTGGGGAGCAGATTCAATTGTCCTAGGCAGTGCTGTTCAAGTAAAGAAGATTCCACCAAAAGATATCCAATAACATTGAAGATCATTATGTATTTTAGAGAGCTGGGGTTTGATATTTTTAAGTTTTCTATATTGGGGAGTAAAGCCTATGAAAATACTAGATGTCATTTCATAAGACATTAGTACTTGTTAAAATAACATTTGAACTAAATTTGAGTTGATTCATCAAGCCAGGATATACATCCTGTCACACTGCCCACATTTGTGGGCTTGTGGCACCATTCCCTTGCAGTCCCACTGCCTATATCTTTGGATATGCAAATAATGCAGGTTGAGCATCAGAGTTTTAGAATAATCTGTGTAGTAATCCTAGAATCTTAGAACCTTAGACATGTGAAAGTGTTATCTATTCTAATTCTTTTGTTTTCAGGAAGAAATACCAGAAAGATTAAATGACTTTTTTAGTATTTCAGAACCAGTAACAACAAACCTAGAATTCAAATTTCTATATTTCTAGTGTTGTGTTTTCTTCATTGGGTCACACTGACCTCTTTTTAAAGATTAATTGTAATTTGAAACAATGGGAATGTTCAACAATGAAGCAGATTGAATTACAGTACATTCATAATATGGAAGAACTTGCAGAAAAATAGAAAAATCATGTGTTTTAAACATATTTAATAACATGGGAAACGGACATGGTATCTTGAGTACAAATGGTAGTTGTAAAAGATGCACATGTTATGAACCTTAATTTGCAAAAGCGAAATTCATATAAACTCATCCAATATTATTGATTATTTTTCTTAGTAAGATAGAATTATAGATAATGTTTATGCTTTCTGCAGTGTTCCCTGTTTTCCAAGTTTTCTAATAAGTTATATCACTTTTATAATTAGATGGATCAATAAGTGTAAGTCAAGCAAACAAATTGCTATAATGGTTTAAGTTATACTGTATTTTAATTTATCATATGTGTGCTAGAGTATGTTGCAATCAAAACGTCTCAGAACATATATATGAATCCATATTTTAATCTATTGGTCACAAGTTGTACAACCATGGATGGGTTTACACTCCTGGAGTCTCTGTTTTCATATCTGAAAAGTGGAATTAATAACTACCTTACAGATTTTTGGTGGCAATTAAGTGAGATCAAGCATATAATGCATATAAACTGTCTACCCAAGTGGGGACACGTAGTGGCCATTCAGTAAATGTTAGTTCACTTCCTTTTATGAGTTCATAAATTTTTATTAATGAAAACTGCTATAAAGTGCTGTTTCCATTAAATAGCCACAAAAACCTGATTTTAAAAATTAATTACACTGTTGCAGAAATGCCTTACTGCAGAACCGAGTGGAGCTGCAAGGGAGGGGAGTGACTGAGATACTCAAGTGAGAATGTAGGGTAGAGCAAGGAGTGTTCCTGTGGGGTTAAAATGCTTTGAACTACTCACAACACTAGAACTTCTTCAATATATGGGATGCAAATCCATTTTTCTGGTTGTACTCTAAGACACAGAAAACTAACACCTTGAAAACCTTGGAACCTCAAGGTAATTTACCTAAATGCATGAGCCCATACATAAGATGTCAAGCAACCCTAACTCATTAGGCTAATGATTTTTCTATGTCTGAGAAACAGCATGATCCAGATGTTGGATAATACCTATGTGAGTCAGTAACTCACTTTATTTTAGCAGTCTAGCAACTGGGTACCATTATGGCCTTGGCACTCAGTAAAAAATGTCGTGTTGCATTTAATCAGTGAGACTGCACTATTAGCCAGTATTTTCACACATCTGTCATGCAGTGTTAAGACCCTTTTGCATTGTCAAAGAAATGTTACATTGTACCCAGTTTGGATTTCCTGTTAGATCTGCTTAAATGTCTTACGATCACATATGTAATGATTCTCTAATTAGAACATCTAATTTTCCAGAATAGTTCCCTCTTTCACAGTATTAGAAAACAGAGAGATGTCTATCTAGAAAAATCTCCTACATTTTTGTTCCTTTAAGTGTCAAAACACCTCCCAAAGCAGCTGAGGAAATGAGAAAGTCAAGATGATGTGAAAAGGAAAGAGCAAAAGGGAGAGGTTCCACTGGATGGAATTCATAATGTAAAGTGAGTGAAGGCACCTTCTAGCTCTCTAGTTTTGCACCCATGTGATATTTTCAGTCACAAACAGTTTAAAATACTGTGTGGTCCAAAGGATGGGTGATGAATCTGATGAAACGTCAGGTCTTCTTACCTGGAATGCTACTTCTAATCATGTGGCTGACGGTTTAGAAGTTTGGATAAAACAACATGTTTTTTTTTTCTTTCTTTCTTTCTTATAAAAGTTGCAGCTGCCTCTTGTCATTCATGGTAGGCTATTTTTGTGTTTCATTAACCTGGGGTCTACTGGGTAAATGTGTGGTAGCATTTGCTGCTTAAATAGGTGCTTTTGTCAAGCCAAGACAAGTTATTGCAAAATTTAACCTAAAACTAAATGGAAAACTGAAGTTGACATTTCTTTCTCTCTAAACTTCAAGATAGTTTTTGAAGAGCATATTTGTGTTCTCACAAATGAGGGCTTCTCTTTCCAAAATTGGCTAAATGACATTTTAATGTATGGCATAATTTGTCCTATTGGTAGGCTTGATACCATGAAAAGTAACTTGGAAATGCACGTTGCTCTGCTCTGGTGAGATAGGCAAGCAAGCTCAGGGGCATGTCAGGAGAATGCATTGATATGGGAATGTTCTGAGAAAGCAGAGGTTTGCAGCACAGACTTAGTTCCACTTAGCCGACAGAGTTCTGCCTGCCACAGTTATGTAGCTGGAAAGTAATACGTGGAACAGTGAATTGTCTCTGCCCAAGGGGAAATGCTTTTGTTTTTTATCCATTTCTATTTTTCTTCTTCATGCACAGACAGGCACCAATTTGAGACTTGCTGATAGCAAAGCAGAGACCAGCTACTGTGAGTGACATTCATTTCCCTCACAGATGACCCCCTGATTTATAATTTAACTATAGCTTTGCCTTGATGGATGGAAAGGCCTAGGACTGAATATGATGCAGCACAGACTGCCTGGCTCAGAGAAATCTCCAGTCACTTCACTTTAAATTAAGATGGAATCTCTAAATCTCTGCTATACATCTTGTGATACATGGATGAATGCTAATGACATTGGCATCATCTGTTGAAATACAGTTTTAGGATTCACCTTCCATCTGCTAAATCATAACTTGCATTTTGAGGGGATGCCCATGGTGTGTATATACAACAACATTTAAGAACAACAGTAAAACCAGTGCATGAGTTGTGCCTGATTGTGTTAGATCATCCAAACACAAGAAAGAGTAGCTCATTAGAAAGCAGTTGTCAATGGTATTGGTGTTCTCTGGAGAAACAAAACCAACAGGATGTATAGAGATACAAAAAGATTTATTTTAAGCAATTGTATCATACAATTATGGAGGTTGAAAAGTGCCAAGATCTGCAGTGAGCAATAGGTAGACCCAGGAGAGCCAATGGTGTGAGTCCAGCATGAGTCCAAAGGCCTGAAACTAGGAGAACTGATGATATAAGTTCTATTTTAAAGGTGGCAGACTCGAGACCTAGGAGAGCTGGAGTTTCAGTTCTAAGACTGATGTCTTAGCTCATCTAGTCAAATAGGAAATCCTCCTTGTGGGAGGATGACCTTTGTGCTCTATTCAGGCCTTCAGCTGATTGGATGCCAACTACCCACATAGGGAGGGCAATCTGATTACTCAGATTAACAGATTCACATGTTAATATCATCCAAAAACACCCTCACATACACGCCCCGAAATAATGTTTGGCCAAACATCTGCAAACCCTGTGGTCCATCAAGGTGTTACAAACAGCTGTCATGGATAAAGCACCTTTGAGCAACATCTTCCTGGCCAATCCTGGATATTGTCCCTGCATACCTGATCCAGGATACTGAGAGCACAATTATTGCAACAGAATATTGTTTTTAAAAACCCAGCAGGCATTTTTCATTTCTCTGTCATCACAACCCTATCCCAGCAAGCTCTCACTGGGTGGCTAACAGCAGTGCTGTGACAGATAGCCAGACCCTAAGGGAAAGTGCAACACGAAGCAGGTTGCTGTCTCTTACCATTGTCTGCTCTAGTTTTTCCATCTTGCCAGTTTCAACCATTTAACCTTATCATAGTCTATCTGGAGACATTTTAGCAAAGGCTATAATTTGGCTGTATTGTTACATTCATCATTAACTATGGCGATTCAGTTTTCTGGTTGGTTTATGTTATTTATAAAGTGCCATATCTGTTGCTATCAATTAGACATTATTTGCTGTGTTTCTAGTCGATCTAATCAAATAGCTGACTGTGTGTGTGAGAGCCAGTGCTAACTTCATTTTGTGACTGAAACACAATCAGGGTAGTGTAGTGAGCTGCTTGGATGAATTTTAGGTTAGTTCCTTAGTCAATAAGTGATGCAAACCTGCAAAACTGCAAGCCACAGCAATTTCTCTCAAAATGAACTAATATTTTTCAATTTCTGTATTTTCTAATGATGTTAGGTAGTTTTTAAACATGCAACAATATTTAATTCCAGTAGATTCTGCTGATGAAATTTCTAAAACAAAAATTTCTTTCTAGAGAATATCTGTATTGCAATGGTAGAACTGACATGATTTTCATGTTTGTGAACATACAAAAATGCTTCATGAAAATGAATGTTGAACTCTGCATTCTCCTTTTTACTCTGTTTTCTGCAAGATTCTGTTTGTCACAAAAGTTTTCCACATGCAGAATCTCAAGGGCTAAGACTGACTTCTATTTAAAATAGCTCCCATTGATGTAGTTCTTTGAGTGGGAAGTAGAAATTTCTTCACAAGAATTATTTTCCCCCATTCCTGATTAGGATATGAAATCATCTAACCATCTAATCAAATACCTGAAGTCCTGGGTTGTGGAAGAATTTTAGGCTGCATCGTCAGTGAGACTGGTGACCCTACTTTAAGGGAAATGAGGGGATTGTTGAGTTACTTTATTAGAGACTCTTGCTAAGGAGTGGATTGCACTTCTCATCTATTACAGTGACTACATAATCAAAAGGAGGGTTAAGATATGCTTTTTCTTAATTAATGATTAATTTATATGAGAAAATTTGAAATAAAAATGAAAACATAATCTATTAGATATTAAAAAGTCACTTTCATCAAAAAGAAAAATACTAAAATTATACCAGCTTTGAAATATCATGTCATGTGGATACCACATTTAGCATTTGCCTAGTATATATTTAGATATGAAGTACTTTTGAAAAATGTCCTAATGAAATGAATCTGATGTGTGTTAACATTTTTGTGTTACTTTGGTATTTTCTACTGTGGTTTTTTTTTGGTAAATCTGATATTTTTTTCTCTTTCAACTTACTTAAAAATTTTATAGTTTATTCTGATGACTGAAAAGATTTAATTCAAATTTATCTTCTTTTCAAGTTCACTTATTTGATGACTTATTTATTTTCACATGCTGAATCTCAGAATAGGTATTTTTTTCCTTTTCTTATCTTTTAAAATATTCCTATTTATAAACTAGTGCTCTGGGGACTCCCGTAATCCCAGTGGTTTGGAATGCTGATGTAGGAGGATGGCAAGTTCAAAGTCAGCCTCAGCAACTTAGCAAGGTCCTGAGCAAGTTTATGTTTCAAAATCATAAATAAAAATGGGCCAGCGATATGGTTCAATGGTTCAGTGCCCCTGGGTTTAGTCTCAGTACCAAAAAATGAATAAATAAATCTATATGTGATGTTATCTAGGGGAAAACAAGTGTTAGCTTATGGAGACTATCACAAAGGGATTGTAATTTTCTCCTGTTATGTCTTACAAAGGCACAAAATTATTCTAATTATATGTAGTCTAATATACACATTGATTTAAAATTGATGATAAATTGAAGATAACTTTGTACAATTTAGCCATTCTTCACTGTATGAATATTTTAATTTTTTACTTAATATAGCTAAGTTAATAATACATTCAGTATAACCCTGCACCTCTTTGTAGTACATAGGCAGAGATCAGCCAATGATCTTCATTTTATCCAGTTTTTTCCCCCTGTAAAATCAAGTCAAGTAGCCAAAAATGGAGGTCTACGAGCTGTTAGGCCATGGTCCATGAGGGTCAATACAATATTCTTTTTGGCCAGCTAATTTCAACATCAAATTTGAAAGCAAATCCCTGGACAGTGAAAGTATCTTGTTGGGTGTCCTAGGAGAGAAAACTAATTAGAGACAATTTGTATCAATTTTTTCATTTTTTTTTCTTTTTTTTTTTTGTTGTTGTTCACAAAACCCAGTCAGTGGGCCTTCTTCCTTTCTAAAGTTCTTGGAATTGAGTGGCTAGTTTGAATTACCTGAGGGAGGGTTATGGGGCACAGGGCTTTAGTCTTTAAGCTCTTACAGTAGTTTGGAAACAGTTCTATAAATATTCTAATATTTGGGGGAAATCCTGGTTGGGATTCACACATGCAGCTGTTACTTAGTCTTTATAAAACTCAGTTTCCTTTATTTTTATTTCTCCTTTTTCCACAAAATATCTCACAGCATTTTTGTAATTAGTATATGAGGAAACATAAAGGACCTAATAGAGTGTCTGCTCCATCTTGTCCTTCTCTTCTGTTTCCTCTCTCTCCTTACTTTCCATTCCACCCCTCCTCCTCTTCCTATCTCCTCCTGTCCTTTCCTCTTTCTCCTCTTCCTTATTTTTTTTTTTTTTTTTTTTTTGTTCAAAACAGAGAACCATTGTTCCAGGTAAATCTCTTCATTTCTGTGTTGGACGTATTTTACACTTCCCTGCATCTTTTCACAGAAACTCTTTGCTTGTCTATCAATCTTGCCTCATTAATTCCTTCAAAAGCTGTTAGTATTTGTTAGTGAGTGAACTTTAACTCATTTAGGTGACTTTTTTTCACATCATATCACCTCTTCAAATTCCTTGGGTATTGTTACATAAGAATTTGATCTAAATGTTTCCTTGCAAGGTGGCTGCACTTTATTTTTTAAAATTATCAAAAATCACCTACATTTTTTTAAACACTACATAAGATCATCATGAAAATGAGGGAAAGAAAAATAAAATAAAATAAAAGTCCCTATGGCCCAGACAAAAATCTTCTTTATGATTTGTTCTAAATTGTTCAGAAACCATTGAAAGCATGTATATACCATGAGAAGGACTAACATAAAGATATACCTTTACTATATATGACCATGAAATTCTAAATTATAATACTTGAAAATATCGATAAACTTTATAAAAGGATGTTTCAGAAGAAAAGCCCTTAATGTAATTGAAGTTTATTGTAATTAAAGTTCAGAAATTTATGCATTTTTTTCAAGAGATATTTTTGCCTAAATATTCTTCTGATATGAAAAAAAAATTATCATGTAAGCTATTCAGAGGTTGCAATGAAAAAAAAAAAAAGACAACTTGTTTTTGAGACATGGTCTGACTAGGTTTTCCAGGCTGGTTATGAACTGGGCTCAAGTGATCCTCCTACCTCAGCCTCCTAAGTAGCTGGGACTGCAGGTCTATGATACCATACCTGACTGCAATCTAGTTTTTGGAAAACTGTGTTTCAATTTTACTCTGTGCCAATTGGTTCCCTGTTATGACAGACTCTTACAATTCTTCTATTTTTTTTCTGCCTGCTCCAATATAATTTTATTATTATTTTTTTAATTTTTGCATGACCCAGGTACAGAAAAGTAATATTATTACCTGTAACCATATTCCCCAGAGTATTTTCCTAGTGTTTCTCTGTTTAATTTTATTTGGTGCTCATTTCTTGTTCTTTATTTCAAGTCAGTTTTCAAAGAAGGATTTCTGGGTATATGTTCCTATTTGTTTTATGTTTGCTTAGGAGCTTTGTCAGTGTGATGTCGTTGGATATTAGTTTCTTTTCTTGGACATGTGTTATGGTAGACATACTTGAGACCAACCTTTTATTTTTGACCCTGGCATGTGACTTGCCTTTTCTCCCTGAATACATGATCAATTTTTATGTATCCTTAAAATTCTTAATCAGGATGTATCTTGATGTTGAGAATTCTGTATCAATTTTCCATGAACCCTCATCTACTCTTTTGGTTTCCAGATTCAGATTTTATTGTTGCTCATTATAGGAAAACATTTTTAATTTATTTTATTTACATTATATATTTTAACTTTTCCATTCCATTTGTTGAATTCTTAATTTCATGGATACCAATTATTATTAGATTGGATTACCCTTATCTGTCTTTTGTGTCTATTAGCTACTTTCTATCAATTTAATCTCTATGAATTTATCTGCTTTTACTGAAATTTTTTGACTCCTTCTTTCATAATATTAGTTGATTTCCAGCTACGATTATTTTTGGCAATACATTTTCCAATATATTTATCTATTCTTTAATAAAAGTGATCCTTAACATGTATGAATAGGTCACAATACCCATTCCTCTTTAAAAAATATTATTCTGTTGTTTTATCATTTCACTTTGGGGGTCCTGTTGGTTCAGTTCATATTCAGAAAATGATGTTTTATAGCATGGGTGACCTTTCTTCCTTTTGGGGGTGAGGGAGGTATGGGTTGTGTTTTCTTCTAGGATAGATTCTTAAAACAACAAACAAAAAATGTTCCTTTACTTTTCACTATAATATTGTGTAGTTGTCATGTGAATTCTGTCCTGAGTGACTCTGACCAAGTCTTTTATTCAATATGGTGTAGTCTCTCACTGTACTTGGAAAGAGTTGTGTATTTTTTTTTCCTCTTTCTTTAATAATAGCTTGAAGATCGAGCCTTTTGTATGCTATATTTCTGCTGGTTAGGGAATTTTCAGAGGGAGGATTAGAACTCAACTGAGAGGTCCACAGTGTTTACCTGGGTTACCCTGTTTTAAAAACTATGGGTATAAACTGAGCAGTGGGATAACTGGGTCACAAGGTGGGTCCATTCCAAGTTTTCTGAGGAATCTCCACACAGCTTTCCAGAGTGGCTGTACCAATTTGCAACTCCACCAGCAATGCAAAAGTTGCCTTTTTCCCCACAGCCACACCAACAGACATCATTACCCTATGCACATGTATGATTGCATGAATGGTATGAATTTACATCATGTATAACCATAAAAATAAAAAGTTGTACCCCATTCATGTACAATGAATCAAAATGAAGTCTGTAAAAATTTAAAAACTTTTTTAAAAACTATGAAGTGTATGTTAAGCATTGGGCTGGGAAGGCGGAACTCATATTGTCATAGGAGATCACTCCTAGATTTCAGCCCCTTGTTTTAATTCAGTATGTAGTATGACCTGGGGCTTTATTTCTCTCAGTAGCCCTTTGTCACATTCCTGATTTATCTCTTTTTCTCCACCTGAATGTCTAATTGTTGTCAGTCAGAATTGTAGTAAAGTTGCTAATAGCTCACTTTGCTTTTCTTTGAATATATGATAATATTGAAATTTCTTAGGGATTTTGCATATTGTATTCTATTCTTTCCCAATGCTTAAAATCTTTTTTTTTTTTACATCTTTATTTAGCCTTGCCTGTCTTTTTTTTATTATTTTTTTTTATTTTTACAGACTTCATTTTGATTCGTTGTACACATATGGGGTACAAATTTTCATTTCTATGGTTGTGCATGATGTACATTCATATCATTCTTGTTATTCACACATGTACATAGGGTACATCTTATCTGTTCTTTTTGGCTATGAGATCTGAAGTCTGGGGTACAGACAATTTCCCTTTCTTTGATTGCTGCCAGGTAATTATGTTTCTTTTTTTAAATATACTTTTTCTTCTTTTCTTATTTATTTACCATCTTGTTATGGGAAAGAAAGATTCTATATTCAGTTTTCTTCTGTTATTTTAACATATATTTCTCTTAAACTTTATACTTTAATGTATTGAGATGCAGTGTTGAAGTCATGTGAAATTTTAAGTACTCCAGTGATTATACTAGGGAAATAGGATAGAACAGAAGATCTGTGTTGGACTCTTGTCTGTGTCACCCATTAGCTATGTGACATACGTCCCATTTCTTCTTTGGGTCTGTTTCCTCAATAACAAAACATGGGTGATGGTAATGATAACTTCTTCACTGGATGGTTTTGTGGGGTGTGGTAGAAAACTTGTGAAAATGGCAAGAACCAGTATTTATAGCTGAATACCTTTCATCATGTCACTATAGGTATGTCAACATGTTGACTTTTTTTTATAAGTAGTTAAAATTAAGTGTTAAGTACTTTTGCTACATTGTATTAGTCAGCTTCTCATTACTATAACAAATACTTGTGAGAAGCAACTCATAGAAGGGAAGATTTATCTTTAAGGCTTGCCATTTCAGAAGTTTCAGTCCATGGTGGGCTGGCTCCTTTGCTTTGGTCCTGTGGTGAGGCAGACCATCATGGTAGAAGGCTGCTCAGATCATGGCAGCCAGAAAGTAGAGAAAGAAAGAAAAAGTGACTCAGGACAAGAAATACTTTTCCAGGGCATGCCCTCTATGACCTAATTCCTCCAACTAGATCTCATCTCCCATACCCTCCATCACCTCCAGGCAGTTCATTCAGCAATCAGTGGATTAATCCACTGAAGAGGTCATGATTCAAAAGCTCCATTTCTGAACATTGCTGCCTTGGTGACCAAGCCTTCAACACTTGAGTCTTTGGGGAACAATTTATACCCAAAGATTAATATACATGGTGGAAAATTTTAGATACTTATTATATAAAGAAGATGAACTTGTAGAATCAAACAAGATATAGCAATAAGCCACAATATCAAACTCCCTTTCACAGACCATTGAAAGCACCTTCAAGTTTCATTAGTAATGGTTTTATTTTCTATAAATTGAAAGTCTTCTTAATTTAGAAGCTAGCTTTTATTCTTCATGGGAAATTTCAGCTTCAGGATATAACTTCTGTTCATTTACCTCATCCTCCTTAAAAACATAATGCAAGGCAGCAGAATTTGTATAAGTATGGAAGTCTCTGTTGACCTGGAAAGAAAGGCTGTCAGGTACATTTTCTATGAAAAATATCAAGTTTGTAGTAGAGGGAAGTGAAAATCCACAATATTTTGTCTGGTGTCACATTGTATGGCTGAAATATTCAAGAAAGGATTTTTTAAGCTTCTGTATACACAGGCTTGATTAGGAGTGACAAGAACTGGTGGGTGGGACTTAGAGAAAAGCCCAGAGACCAAGCTGCTGGCTTTAACCTGACCAAACACTAACTTGTTCTTGGTTTTGAGTTAGTATCACCAGGACCATGGAAATTTATCATGCTGCTTTGCTTTTGCCTTAATATATTGGAGCATTGCAATTTTATAAACACATATGAAATTAAAATGATAGCTATCATTTTTACTGAGTGGCTATTATGGAACTATGCTGGGAGGTTCATATTTATTTTCTCATTCAATCTTAACAAAGCCACTGCAAGGAGGGTGATTACCCCTCACTGCAATGATGAGGAAAATAATCCCAAAATTGTCAAGTGACTTGCCACTGGCAAGTCTCTGAGCTCCTCAGTGTCACTCAGCTATAACTGGCTAGCAAGAATGTTTATCCTGATTTTTCAGTTCAGACAGTTCTTGTTTTCCACTATTCTATATTGTTTCCCAGAAATCTCAGCTAATAAGTTGTTTTTTA
Source organism: Glaucomys volans (assembly GCA_020662805.1). Classification (NCBI taxonomy): domain Eukaryota; kingdom Metazoa; phylum Chordata; class Mammalia; order Rodentia; family Sciuridae; genus Glaucomys; species Glaucomys volans. The sequence continues at coordinate 215,126 of JAJEJO010047320.1, forward strand.
TTCCACATTTTACCAGATTTATTGAGACATAGCTTACATATAAAAAAGTTTACCTATTTAAGATATACAATTCAATGATTTTTAGAATACTTACAGAATTGGGCAACCATCATCATAATTTAATTTTAGAATATTTTCACTATACTAGAAAGATGTTTGAGATAAAAATGTTACAAAATACATGAACAAAAGCAAAAAGAAAATTAAAACATTAAAGGTTGCTGGGCATGGTGGTTCATGCAAGTTCAAGGCCAGTCTGAGTAATTTAGAGATACCTTGTCCCAAAGTAAAGGAAAAAGAAAGGGTGGAGTATGTAGCTCAGTAGTAGCCTACCCCTGGATTCAATCCCCATTGTCGAAAGACGAGAGAAAGAAAGAAAAGAAAGAAAGAAAGAAAGAAAGAAAAGAAAGAAAGAAAGAAAGAAAGAAAGAAAGAAAGAAAGAAGAAGAAGAAAGAAAGAAAGAAAGAAAGAAAGAAAGAAAGAAAGAAAGAAAGGAAGGAAGGAAGGAAAGAAGGAAGGAAGGAAGAGGGAGAGAGAGAGAGAAGGGAAGGAAAGGAAGGAAGGAAGGAAGGAAGGAAGGGATGGATGGAGGGAAAAGAAAAAGGAAAGGAAGAAAAGACAGAAAACCCAAAGATAAATTTAATTTCATATATGCATTCAGCTGTGGTTGTAACTTCTATCATAAAACCCTTGATATTTGAAAAGATGACCCCCAAATCGCATGCCCTTCGATGGCACTTACGGTTTGGTTATTGACCTTTTCTTTCCAAACTTGTCTCCTACCAGCTTTATCTTCTCTCTACTTCAGTCATGCACTCTGATCATCATCTTCATTTCTCCCAAACTTCTTCTGCAGATCCTTTGCTGGAGATTTTATCCCCTTGAAATTCTCTTCTCAAGAAACTCTTAAACTAGTCTCTGTGGTGCAGGCCTGTAATCCCAGCAACTCAGGAGGCCAACTCTTGTAAGTTAACCAGGCTGGCCTTGAACTAGCAGTACTCCTGACTTGAAATAAAATGAAAAGGGCTAGGAGGTATGGCTCAGTGCTGGAGGGCCTCTGAGTTCAATCCCCAGTATTACCAAAAAAAAAAAAAACCCCAAAACCAAAAACTTCTTCTTTCAGTTTGCTGATAATTATTATAATAATCACTATTTATTTACTAAGCATGAATCATACTTTACAAGTATTTAGTAATTTTTAAGGGTTTACAACAATCATATTTATTATGAATTGATAAAAAGTAAATGTTAGAAAACCTGACTTTGAAGATTCCAATCGAGATCACAGCCAAACATGAAAGCATTGCTATTCATATATTTGACTACTAAGTAGATAGATTTAACTGCAAAGCAATGAATTCTGCCAGACTAGTTGGCTGGAATTAGTTAGTCCTGTGCAAATATGAATTGTCTATTAAGATATGGACCAAAATAGAAAATTTAGAACAGATGCTCAAAGCTGAAATTACTTGTAAAGAAATTACTGGGGGGCAGGGGAGGGGCTCTGTTCTACCAGTGACTCCTATCCTCACTAGTCTGCACATTTCCTCACCTTGAAATTGAGTCTATCTTGCCCAGGTTTCTCGAGGTTTCTGTCCAAGAGCTGCATAAGCCTTCTCCTATTCTAAGACTCTTGGAAAGAAACAGCTGTCATGTTTACTTGCCAATACCATAGCAGGTCTCTGAGCTCACTGTGCACCTGCTGCCAGCTCTGTCCTAAAGGATTGGGCACCAGGCCCTGCCAGGTGGATGTAAGTAATCCAGCTCTGAGGATCTGGAAGGGCCCTTATATTAACACAGCAGAGAAATGTGACCAGGAGATGCTCATGAGGGGAAATGTGGTTGTCAAGTCTAGGCTCCCAGGCAAGACGGTCATGTCTAACATTTTATAGGATTTATCTCATTCAATCCTCACAATAGTGCAATTGTTTAATTACCTCATTATATCTAATAGATGAGAAAACTGAGACCTGATGAGCAACAGGACTAGTCTGAATACCCAGGTCTGTCTTTTATTTTTATAAGTGGTACTCTTAATCAGTTCAATGCAATTCAAAATTGAGTTATCCATATATATTTTTAGCTTTTTTTTCCATTGTCTAATATAGTGAAAATGTCCACATGTCTGGTATTACTTACAATATTGACAGAAAATATGAAGATGTTAATTTTAGAATATTTTATATTAATTTAGCAAAAGTAAATGTTTTAATTCTCTGTTTAATAGAACTATTTAAAAGGTTAAAATACAGTTGGCAACGAGAGGTCAGGTGAGGCTCTACTTTTCCTGAAATACTTACACTTAATTTATTATATAATTATATTGCTCAAACTAAAGCATCTACCTGCATATTTCAATAAAATATGTATGACTTCCTTTTGGAGACCATAAAACCCTTAATAACTGCTGTTAAGGATTTGATTTGTATTTAATTGGAATCACTATGCAACTAAATGTCTCTTCTATTACATTAAATGTCTTTTCCTAGTTTTAGAATATGATTCTCTTTCATATAAATATGAAGTTTCTGTATTTGTGTTCTGTGTGCAGAGATTTATCTATATGTGCATTGATATATTTATATACAGAGTTTAACAAGTATATCAATGTTCCCACAACTCTTATTTTTAAGTTATACTACTTTCCTCCTAAGTGTTAAGTAGAGAATTTTAGGTGTTCTACTGATTTTCTTTTCCAGGAAAATTAGTAATAAGGAGTACTTTAGTCATTTTGATTGCATAAGTGGCCAAACTGGTATTCTTAGAGTTATTTTGTGGTAGGAGATGATCTTTGTGTAAATGCTTGTACATGTTTGGAGATTTCAGTCTTGAAGTTTGAGATTATGTGCATATTCAAAAGAAATTATTCTTTCTTAAAAATTAGCTTTCCTAACTTTTTAGATTTTATTTTCACAAGTCTACATTCATTGTTACAAAATAAATGATTTGAGAGCAATAATTAATAATTTTAACCCAGAATTTGAGATATGTAAACATCCATTCATTCAGTAGATTTTCTGAATAGTATAATCAGCAGGTGCATCTGCTTTTAGAACTGTGCACATTGACTCTGTGAATGAGAGAAAGATTTTTCCATACCTAGGAAGGAAATATTAAGGAATATGCTTGTACTCATTTTTCAAACTACTTTTCTCCCATTGATTGGGTTTGGGGATGGAGAGAGAGGGTGTATCTTGGAGCAAATATTCTCAGTATCTAGAATATTATGCTTGCAAATAATTCCAGATTATAATGATGCTTTGAGATGAAAGCATGAGTGATTTTTTCCCCTTGCCTCTTTCAGTCCAAACTTGAGTTTCTTAGTTTTCCTCCTATTATGAAATTTGGTTTCACTGCCATATAGACCACTGTAAATGTGGAAACTTCTATGTTCACCTTGTATTCCAGAAGCTTTCCTGAAACTGTCTATTACAGTCCCTTTATGGAAAACTTGCATTTTCAGGGGTTATATTGTCCACATTTTTATATATATAGATATAGCTTGAGTAAAGATGATGACAATGTTTGTGGCAAAAAGTGAACATCTTGTTGATACGTTTCGGAGAAGACTGAGAAAGTCATGATCAGTTGGATTAAGCCCATGAGGAAGTGTATCAGGGACAACCTGTTTCTGGTGTGAGCAATTGTACAGATGGTGATGTCGTTTCCTGAGAGGCAACATAGAAGGGTTTCTAGAGCATAAAAATAAATAGTGTATAGAAAGTCTAATCTTTCTTGGGTGACAAGAACTGGATTTACCTTCCTGCCTGAAACAACTGAGGAAATGAACTGTATGAAACAATGGCTTCAAAAATATTGCAATTTGGCAATGAAAGAGTGATATTCAAGAGGCATAAAATAAATGAGAAAGAAGAAAGATATGCTTGTCACAGCTTTCTGTCTGGGGAGTGTCCAGATTTCTGCACAGGAAACATGATTTTCTTAAATTGGAGAATTTGGGGCAAGGTAGAATGCCAGAGGTCATAGCATAGGGTACATGAAAGGAGAGACCTGCAGAGAGGAACCATGGAGATATACAGAGAAACCCATGAAAAATAAAATAGTTATATAAAAAAACTTTCTCAACAATATGAAGATCATCTAAGATTAACCTACACTAATAGTGTAGCAAATAGGGCAAAACTGACTGTCTTCTCCCTAAAATCCAGAACACAGGCATGATGTCTGAGTTCATTACTCAACTTCAATAGTGCTGGGGAATCTAACCAGTATAATAAGGCAAGACAAAGAAATAAAGTGCTTTTAAGTTTAAAATAAAGAGTAACCAGGGCGTGGTGGTGCATGCCTGTAATCCCAGTAATGGGGGAGTCTGAGGCAGGAGGATCTCGAGTTCAAAACCAGCCTCAGCAACTTAGTGGGGCCCTAAGCAACTCAATGAAACCCTGTCTCTAAATAAAATACAATAAATAGGGCTGGGGATGTGGCTCAGTGGTTAAGCACCCTTGAGTTCAATCCCCGGTTCCAAAAAGAAAAAAAAAATAAAAATAAATAAAATAAAATAAAGAGTAAAATTTATTCAAGGATGACACAATTATTTGCATAAAATATCTTCTGATGTGTAAGAAAACTAGAAGTAATGTCATTTAAACAAAGTTGCATGACATAAGATCACTATACAAAAGTTAAATGAATTTATACTAGCAATGGATATTTGGAAACTGAATTTTTTTTAAAAGTCAATATTTTAGTGATGACATAGCTATAAAGAGATACATAAGACCAGCTGTCAAAATGTATAATGAAAATTAAAGATGACCTAAATAATTGAAGAGATGTTGTATGTTCATGATTTAGGATACTCAAAATTTTAAAAATTTCAATGGCATCAGTGTTTACATGGAGATTCAAGGTAATCTCAGTCAAAATTACAATAGTTTTTATAGATCTTCAGTAACTGATTCTAAAATTTATATGTAAATTCAAACAACAGAATGGGTTGAAAAACAAGGAAGCTACAACGACAATAAGAAAAACAAATTTGAAAAAGAAAAGTCAATATAAAGAATTTATACTACCTGACTTTAAGATTTATTATAAAGCTTTGCACTCAAGACTTTAATATACTGATGTCAAGATAGACAATAGATCAGTGGAATAGAGTCCAGAAATAAGTCCACACTAACAAGTCATTGTCTTAGACAAAGATGCATAATCAATTCAAGAGAGAAAAAAGGATCTTCAGTGAATGATACTGGAAAATTTGTCTACGCATATGCAAAAACTTACTTTGATAAAATCCTTGTACTATATAAGCCTAATTTTAAAACATAAAATCATTACAGAAGAAAATATGGGATAAATCCTCTGTGACTTTTTATTAGTCAAAGATTCCTTAACTCTGTGACAACATGATCCATAAAAGAAAAATTTTAAAGTTGAAGGTCATCAAAATTAATAGCTTTTTTACTTCAAAATGTGTATGGTGTCCTCAAACTGGAAACAACGTAATATACATTATAAGATGTACATTAAACATATTGTGATATATACATTAAATGAAATATTAACACTACAGAAGGAACTATTGAAATGTGTAGCAACACATGAATCTTAATTACTCTAGAAATGGAGTCAAAAAAATACACATATTTTGCCATTCCATTTGTATAAAGTCCTAGAAAACACAGACTCAATACAGAGACAGAAAGCAGGTCAGAGGTTCTCAGGAATGGGGAAGGATTTGGGAAGAAATTACAAAGGGGCAAAAGAAGAGAAAAATTTGGGGGTGATGTATATATTAGCTATTTTGGTTATAGTGATTGCTTTTGGCTGTACATTCATGTCAAAATTGAATTGCCTTCTTTAAATATGTGCATGTTCACTGTATGTCAATCACAGATGCTCCTCTGCTTATTATGGGTTACTACCTCTCAATAAACCTGTAGTAAATTGAAAATGTAAACTGAAGTGCATTTAATACAACTCACCTGTGGATCATCATGGCTTGGCAATGCAGTACATTGTGGAGTAGTATGTGCTAGTTAAGTTGGTGATCACATGGCTGTTTGGGAGCTGAGGCTTATTGCCCTTGTCCAGTGTTGCATTACAGCCCTAGAAAAACAATCAAAATTCAAAACTCAGATATGTTCTTTAATGAATGCATATTGCTTTTTGCACCATGGTTAAAAAAAACAAAATTGCAAATGTAACCATCGTAAGTCAGGGACCATACCCAGATAAAGATATCTTTAGAAGTCTAGCACATAGTTCATAGTCTATGATATGTGTGTTAGCACATATGAATCTTAATTAATAACCCTAGCAGTACAATCATCTGTAATTTTACTGGAGCTTACATATGTAGTTTATAAATTCTTTGTACAGTACAAAGATAAGCAGCTTTAAAAATAAGTACTTACAGGAATACAAAGTTACTAAAGTAAGTTAATAGATGGCGCACACTGCAAAATAAATTTGTAACACCATTTACTGATCACTGATACTTAGTTTGAAGGATCTTAATAAACAATCAATTTAAAGCAAGCTTAATAACTGTATCATGTAATGTTTCAGTTAGCTTTTAATGAAATCTGGTAGAAAAACCATGAAATTTATGTGGTTCAATCAATGTTTTACAAAGTGAGCACACCTATGCAATCAACACCCACATAAAGACAGATTATTATGAACATGACGGCTCTTACATGATTTTTCCCTGTTGTTACCTCACTAATACCACTATTATAACTTCTACTAGTAGATAAATTTTGTATTTTTTGAATCTTATGTGAATATGATTATAGAGTAGGGTTTATAGGTCTATAGAGGGATTTTATATCTAACTTCTTTCTACTCCACATTATGTTGGTGAAATTCAACAATGTATCAAAAAAGTTGTTTGGATTTATGTACAATATTGCATTGAAGACTTATTTGTTCTTTGTTGTAGATTACATGGTGTCACCCAAGGGTGTATGTTGAAATCTTAATTCCCAGTACCTTAGTGACCTTATTTGGAAGTAGGATTGTTGCAGATGTTATTAAATAAGAGGTGGTCTTAGGGTGGGCCCTAATCAAATAGCTTGGAGCACTTAGAAGAAAAGTGAGATGCAGGCAGTTGCACACACAGGAGACAGTAGCTCTGTGATGATGGAGGCAGAGCTTGGGGTGATGGATTTTACAGGAAAAGGAACAACAAGGATTTCTGGAAAATACAAGATGCTAGGAGAGGCAAGGAAAGATTCTCCTCTGTAAGTTGCAGAGGGAGCATGGCCTCACTGTACCATGTTTTCAGACTTGCAGCTTCCAGAACTGTATGACAATAACTTTCCTTTGTTTTAAGTCATTCAATTTGAGGTTCTCTGCTATGAGTCTCAGGGAACTGATATATGCATTTAATATAATTGATAGACAAAAACTTAGATTCTAGTTTGTAGCTCACAAATAGTTCCTCTGGACATTTCTAAGTATGTTGTAGATATATACAGAAACTAATGCCTAGGAGTTTTTCAAAATAATCTTAAATTTTCTATTCTAATTTATAATCTATGAGAATTCCAGTAACCCCACAGTTATGTTATTTCTTGGAATTCTCAGATATTTTTCTGTGTTCTGTTTGGAGTATAGTGGTTTCTCATGGTGGTTTTTAGTCTGTATTTTCCTGATTAATGGTATTATGCATAGGGACATGATGATTGGTTCTTTCATTATGTATTTTATGTGAAGTGTCTTTTCAAGTCATTTCCCCATTTCTCTTTTTAGTTTTAAGTTATTCTATTTTCTAAATATGTGTTCTTTGTCAGATAATATATGTAATATAAACATTTTGATCTTTCCATGCCTTACTTTTTCACTACCTTAATGGTATCATTTGATGAAAAAAAGTTCTTAGTTTTAATGAAAACTAACTTTTATGATACTTCCTTTGTGCCTTTGGGTCCTATTTCAGAATTGCTTGTTTATATCAACATCATTAAGATATTTTTCTGTTATTAAGAAAATTTTGAAGATATTCTCCTCTGAATATATTTTATTTTATATTCAGAACTATTATCACTCTGGAATTAACTTTGATGTATGCTGTGAAGTAGAAATAAAGATAATTTTTCCCTTTATGGATATTCATTTAATCTACATGATTCATTGTAAAGACAATTGCTTCCTCCACCAAATTGCAGGGGTATCTTTGGTTGTAATTCACGTGACTCTATATTGAGTCTGATTCTGGACTTTGTTAGTCTATTTGTTAATCCTCACACTAATGTTATTCATGTCATTACCTTGCAATGTCTTGCTATCTGTTAGAAAAGTCTTCCGGCTCTTTTTCATTCAAAAGACAAAAATGAACAAAATCTTCCTATTCATTGAGGTTCTTTACATTTCTATATAAATTTCATAATGAAGTCCTAAATTTTCCCAATAACATTCATTGAAATTTTAGATGGGATGGTTGGATTGAGTCTTAGATTGCTTAAAGGGACTTGACATCTTTATAATGTTAAGCCTTTCAGTTCATGATGTGATATGAACATCTATTTATCTAGATTTTCTTTAACTGCTGTCAGAGTTTCTATGTACTAGGAAAAATTCAATTTATTCTAAAGTTTTTGATGTTTCTTCAAGATTGTAAATACTATGGATTTAAAATATTTCCTATTTGCTACTAGTATACAGGATAAAATTGACTTTTAAATATTGACATTGTATCTAGTGACCTTGACAAATTTACATTTTAATTAGAATAGTTTGCATATTGTTTTGGGTTTTCTATTTACATAGTCTCATTACCTATGGAAATTCCAATGCAACTTTATTGCTTCTGTTTAAATCCTTATAAGTTTGATTTTTTTCCCTTAATGTCCTGTGTAGATCCTGAACTACAATTGAAACAGTGACAGCTAACTTCTATATCTGAGTGCAGAATACGGGAAGATATTTTTCAACATTCACATTTCAGTTCTAATGTTCACTGTCGATATTTTATGGATAAACTTTAATAGAACAAATTCCTTTCTATTACTAGTATTGAAAAAGTTTTTACTTTAAATTAGTATTAATTAAGCATCTCTCCATTTGTGATTATTGAAGTGGTCATATATTTTATCCTTTGTTCTGTTAATGTGAAAATACAAATTAATTTTTAAATTTTAAATAAAATTTGCATTCCTATTATAATTGGGAATCAGGGATTGAAACCAGAGGCACTTAAGCACTGAACCACATCTCCAGCTCCTTCCCACTCTTATTTTAAAATTTTGGGACAGGGTCTTGCTAAGTTGCTAAGGCTGGTTTTGAACATTCAAACCTCCTGCCTCAGCCTACTGAACCTCTGGGATTACAGGCATGTGCCACTGCACCAGGCTCTAGAATAAACTTAATTTGTCTTATGTATTTTACATACATCTCTGTTTAATTTGCTATATTGTGTTTAGTAATTTTTTATCTGTATTTGTAAGTGTTCATGGACAGCAATTCTATTTTATAAGGTTGACATCTTTAGGTATTAAGATTAAGATAGCCTCCTAAAATAGTTGGAAATGTTCTCTGTTTTTTAATACCTAGAATGTTTTGTATAATATGATCCAATTTTTCCTTAGGCACTTGGAGGAATTATCATTAATACTATATGGACCTGTGGTTATGTTTCTGAAAAGTTCCTAAAATACAAATTAAATTTCATTATGAGAAATATAACCAAGCAGATTTTCTATTTCATCTTTTATTGTATTTAATAAGATGTACTTTAAAAAAATTTTATTTGTTCCCATTAGTTATACATATGACAGTAGAATGCATTCATGCCTTTTGATAAATCATACATATGTGTATAATTTATCATTTTTCCGATTGTACGTATTGTAGGATCGCATCAGTCATGCAGTCATATATGTACATGAGGTAATAATGTCTGTTTCACTCTATTATTCCTACCCACATTCCCCTTCTCCTCCCTTCACTCTACCTAAAGTGACTCTATTTTTACCTAGAACCCTGACCCCCTTTATTGTGAATTAGCATCTGCATCTCAGAGAAAATATTTGGCCTTTAGTTTTGTGGGTTTAGCTTATTTTGAGTAGCATGATATTCTCTAGATCCACCCATTTACCAGTAAATGCCATAATTTAATTCTTTCTTAAGGCTGAATACTATTCCATTATGTACATACAACATTTTCTTTATCCATTCGTCTGTTGAAGGGCATCTAGGTTGGTTCCATAGTTTAGCTATTGTGAATTGAGCTGCTATGAATTGATGTGGCTGTGTCACTGGAGTATGCTGATTTTGTCCTTTGAGTATAAACTGAGGAGTGGAATAACTGGATCAAATGGTAGTTCCATTCTAAGTTTTCTGAGGAATCTCCATACTGCTTTCCATAATGATTGCACCAATTTGCAGCCCCACCAGCAATGTATGAGTGTACCTTTTCTCCCACATCCTCACCATCTTTTATTGTTGCTTTTATTCTTGATAATTTCCATTCTGACTAGACTGAGATGAAAGAGTAGTTTTGATTTGTATCTCTCTAATTGCTAGTGATGTGGAACATTTTTTCAAATATTTGTTGATCAATTGTATTTCTTCTTCTGTGAAGTGTCTGTTCAGTTCCATAGTCCATTTACTCATTGGGTTGTTTTTTTGGTGTTGAGTTTTTTTGAGTTCTTTATTTATCCTGAGATTAATGCTTTATCTCAGGTGCATATGGTAAAGATTTTCTCCCATTTTGTAGACTCTTCACATTACTGATTGTTTCCTTTGCTGAGAAGCAGTTTATTTTGCTGGGTACCAGGGATTGAACTCAGGGGCACTTGACTACTGAGCCACAGCTCCAGCCCTATTTTGTATTTTATTTAGAGATTAGGGTTTCACTGAGTTGCTTAGTGCCTTGCAGTTGCTGAGGCTGGCTTTGAACTCTTGATCCTCTTGCCTCAGTCTCCTGAGCCACTGGGATTACAGGTGTGTGCCACCACACCTGGCTGAGAATAAACTTTTATGTTTGAATCCCCCAGTTATTGATTCTTGATTTTACTTCTTTCACTTTAAGAGTCTTATTAAGGAAGTCAGTTCCTAAACTGACATGGTGAAGATTTGGGCCTCCTTTTTTTTTTTCTATTAGGCACAAGGTATCTGTTCTAGTGCCTAAGTCTTTGATCAAATTAGTGCTTTAAAAGAAGTTGTACTCCATGCATGTATAATATGTCAAAATACATTGTATTATCATGTATAACTAATAAAAATAAAAAAGCTTACCCAGAAATGGAATTCACTGTGGTACATTCACACACGCACACAAAGTGATTTGGTCAACTTCATTCCACAGTTGCTCCCCTTTCTGTGTTTCCTCCTCCTTAAATCCCTTCCTCCCCACTGACTCCCTTCTATTTTCATGGTGTCTCCTTTTTTTCCCCTTTTATTTTGCTCTAGATTCTGTATAGAAGAGAAAGCATTTGACTCAGTTCTATCAATTTACTGGCAAACTCCATGTTTTCATTCTCCTTCATAGCTGAGTAAACCTCCATTGTGTATATCTACCACAGTTTCTTAATCTGTTCATCAGTTGATAGGCATCTGGGCTGGTTCTACAATTTGGCTGTCATGAATTGTGCTGCTCTGCTACAAACATTGATATGCTTGTACCACTGTAGTATGCTGATCTTTTTTCTTTTGGACAAATACCAAGAGGTGGAATAGCTGAATCATAATGGTGGTTATGGTGGCTATAAATGGTGGTTCCATTTATAGTCTTTTGAAGAATTTCCATACTGCTTTCCAAAGTGAATGTATTCATGCATTCCCACCAAAAATATATGAATGTACCTTCCCCCACATCCTTCTTAATATTTATTATTATTGATATTCTTGATTACTGTTCTAAGTGGAATGAGATGAAATGTCAATGTAGTTTTTATTTGCATTTCTCTGATGGCTAGGGCTGTTGAACATTTTTTCATATATTTGTTAGCTATGAATTTTTCTTCTTTTGTAAAATGTCTATTTAGTTATTTTGCCCATTTATTGATTGAATTTATTTTTTTGGTGTTAAGATTTTTGAATGCTTTATGTATTCTACATATTAATCCCCTGTCAAAGATTTTCCATAGGTTCTCTCTTGTCAGGTTCTTAGTTGTTTCTTTTGCTGTGTAGTAGCTTTTAAATTTGATATCATCCCACTTATTAATTCTTGGTTTTATTTCTTGAGCTTTAAGAGTCTTGTTAAGGAAGTCAGTGCCTTGCTAATATGTTTTATTCTGGCAGTTGCAAAGTATCTGGTGTAATTCCTAGGACTTTGATCTACTTTGAATTCAATTTTTTTCAGAGACTGGGATCTGGTTTTCATTATTCTACATAGAGATTCTACATAGAGATAGACAGTTCTACAATTTGCTAAAAAGCCTATCTTTTCTCTAATGCATGATTTGGGCACCTTTGTCTAGTATCAGATGACTGTATCTATGCAGGTTTGTCTCTGCATAGATGAAGATGAAGATTCCATTCATCTTCATGTCTGATTTACTAATACCATGCTAATACCATGCTGGTTTTGTCACTATAGCTCTGTAGTACAATTTGAGATCAGGTGTGGTAATGCTTCCTGCTTTGCTTTTCTTGCTTAGTATTCCTTTGGCTCTTCAGGGACTCTTATTCTTCCAAATAAATTTTAGGACTTTTTTTTCTAATTCTATGAAGAATGTCATTGTCTTTTGATGGGGATCACATTGAATCTGTATAATGCTTTTGGTAGCATGACTATTGTGACACTATTAATTCTGCCTGTTCAAGAACACAGGAGGTCTTTCCATCTTGTAAGATCTTCAATTTCCCTCTTCAGTGTTCTATGGTTTCCATGGTAGAGGTCTTTCACCTCTTTGATCATACTTACTCCTGAGGTGATTTTTTTTTGTTTTGTTTTGAGGTTAGCATGAATGGAATAATTTTCTGAATTCTTGGCAGGCTCATTACTAGAATTTAAGTTATCTATTGATTTTTGTATGTTGATCTTGTACCTGCTACTTTGCTGAACCTGTTTAGAAGAACCTCTAGAAGTCTTCTGGTAGAATTTTTTCTAGATATATGATCATGTCAACAGTAAGCAGAGATAATTTGTCTTTGTTTCTGTTTGTATCCCTTTAATTTCCTTGTCTTGCCTGATTTCTCTGGCTAGCTTCAAGAACTATATTAAATAAGAGTGATGAGAGTGGACATCCATGTCTTATTCCTGATTTTAAAGGAAATTCATCAGGTCTTTTTTAAAATTTTTTTATTTGTTCTTATTAATTGTACATGACAGTAGAATGCATGAGACATCACACATAAATGGAGTATAATTTCTCATTTTCACACATTGAGACATCACACATAAATGGAGTATAATTTCTCATTTTTCTGATTGCACATATTGTAGGATCACATTAGTTTTGCAGTCATATACAAAAAATGAAGTAGTAATGTTTGTTTCATTCTACTATCTTTCCTACTCCCATACCCCTTCCATGCCCTTCATTCCACTCTACTTAATGTAAAGTAACTCTATTCTTCCCTGCCCGCCCCCCACATTGTGAATTAACATCTGTTATCAAAGAAAATATTTGGCCTTTGGTTTTTTAGGATTGGCTTATTTCAATTAGCATGATATTCTTTGACTCCATTCATTTACCAGAAAATAACATGATTTCATTCTTCTTTAAAGCTGAGTACTATTCCATTATATATATCACATATTCTTTATCCCTTCATCTGTTGAAGGACATGTAGGCTGGTTCCGTAGTTTAGCTATTGTGAGTTGAACTGCTATAAACACTGATTGTGGCTGTCTGACTGTAGTATGCTGATTTTAAGTCATTTGGGTAGATGCTGAGGAGTAGGATAGCTGGGTCAAATGTTGGTTCCATTCCAAGTTTTCTGAGGAATCTCCATACTGCTTTCCTTAGTGGTTGTACCAATTTGCAGTACCACCAGCAATGTATGAGTGTACGATTTTCCCTACCTTTGCCAATATTTATTGTTGCTTGTATTCTTGGCAATTGCCATTGTGACTGGAGTGAGATGAAGTCTTAATTTTGATTTGCATTTCTCTAATCTCTAGAGATGTTGAACATTTTTTCATATATTTGTTGACTGATTATATTTCTTTTGTGAGTGTCTGTACAATTCCTTAGTCCATTTATTGATTGGGTTATCTGTTATTTTGGTCTTAAGTTTTTGAGTTCTTTATATATCCTGGAGATTAATGCTTTATCTGAGGTGCATGTGGTAAAGATTTTCTCCCATTCTATAGGTTTTCTCTTCATGTTATTGTTTGTTTCTTTTGCTGAGAAGAAGCTTTTTAGTTTGAATCTATCCCAATTATTGATTCTTGATTTGACTTCTTGCACTTTCTGGGTCTTGTTAAGGAAGTCAGATCCTAGGCCAACATGGTGAAGATTTGGGCATACATTTTCTTCTTTTAGGCACAGGGTCTCTGTTCTAGTGCATAAGTCTTTGATCCACTTTGAGTTAAGTTTCATGCAGTGTGAGAGATAGAGGATTAATTTCATTTTGTTGTATGTCTACTTTCTCAGCACCATTTGTTGAGGAGGCTATCTTTTCTCCAGTGAATGTTTTTGGTGCCTTTGTCTAGTATGAGATAACTATATTTAGATGGGTCTTCCATTCTGTACCATTGGTCTACATGTCCGTTTTGGTGCCAATACCATGTTGTTTTTTTTTTTTTTTTTTTTTTTTTTTTTTTTTATTTACTTATTGATTCATTGAACACAAATGGAGTACAGCTATTGTTTCACTGGTTGTACACAAAGTAGAGTCACACCATCTGTGCATTCATGCATGTACACAGGGCAATGGTATCTGTCACACATTGTTATTAATTTTACCCCCCACCCACCCCCACCCCTCCTTCCCTCTATGCTAGCTATCTTTCCTCCATTCTTGCCATCTTTCCCCCCACATTATGCATCATCATTCATATATCAGAGAGACCATTCGGCTTTTGGATTTTGGGGATTGGCTGATCTCACTTAGCATAAGAGTTTCCAACATCATCCATTTACCTACAAATAACATAATTTTATTCTTCTTTATGGCTGAGTAATATTCCATTGTGTATATATACCACAGTTTCTTTATCCATTCATCTACTGAAGGGCATCTAGGTTGATTCCATAATCTAGCTATTGTGAATTGAGCAGCTATGAACATTGATGTGGCTGCATCACTGAGGCAATCTGATTTTAAGTCCTTTGGGTATAAGCCAAGGAGTGGGATAGCAGGGTCAAATGGTGGATCCATTCCAAGTTTTCTAAGGAATCTCCACACTGCTTTCCAGAGTGGCTGCACCAACTTGCACTCCCACCAGCAATGTATGAGTGTACCCTTTTCCCCACATCCTCGCCAACACCTGTTGTTGCCTGTGTTCTTGATAAAAGACATTCTAATTGGGGTAAGATGAAATCTTAAGGTGGTTTTGATTTGCATTTCTCTTATAACGAGTGATGTTGAACATTTTTTCATAAATCTGTTGATTGCTTGTAG
>JAJEJO010047320.1:235612-295644 GCA_020662805.1 Glaucomys volans
TAATGTGAGGTCATTGATTTGTTGACTTTTCATTCTTTTATTAAATGCACTCTCTGCAATGAACTTTCCTCTTAGCACTGCTTTCATGGTGTCCCAGAGATTTCGATATGTTGTATCTTTATTCTCGTTGACCTCTAAGAATCTTTTAATTTCCCCCCTAATGTCTTCTGTTATCCATGTATCATTCAATAGCATATTATTTAATCTCCAGGTCTTGGAGTAGTTTCTGTTTCTAACTTTCTCGTTGATATCTAGTTTCATTCCATTATGATCTGATAGTATACAAGGTAGTATCTGTATGTTTTTGTATTTGTTAAGAGTAGCTTTGTGGCATAACATATGGTCTATTTTAGAGAAGGACCCATGAGCTGCTGAGAAGAAAGTGTATTCGCTTTTTGATGGATGGAATATTCTATATATGTCCGTTAAGTCCAAATTAGCGATTGTGTCATTGAGTCCTATAGTTTCTTTATTCAATTTTTGTTTGGAAGATCTGTCCAACGGTGAGAGAGGAGTGTTAAAGTCTCCGAATATTATTGTGTTTTGGTCTATTTGATTCCTGAAATTGAGAAGGATCTGATTGACATACATAGATGTGCCATTGTTTGGTGCATAAATATTTATGATTGTTATGTCCTGTTGATTTATGCTACCTTTAAGCAATATGAAATGTCCTTCTTTATCCCTTCTGACTATCTTTGGTTTGAAGTCTGCTTTGTCTGAAATGAGGATGGAAACCCCAGCTTTTTTACTCAGTCCGTGTGCATGGTATGCTTTTTCCCAACCTTTCACCTTTAGTCTGTGGGCATGTTTTTCTATGAGATGAGTCTCTTGAAGGCAGCATATTGTTGGGTCTTTCTTTTTAATCCAGTCTGCCAGTCTATGTCTTTTGATTGATGAGTTTAGGCCATTTACATTCAGGGTAATTATTGAGATATGACTTGTATTTCCTGTCATTTTAGCTTTTTTAGGGTTTTTAGCTTAACTTTGTTTCTCCTTTGATGGACTCTTTCTTTAGGGTAGTTCCTCCCCATGATGACTGAGATTGTTATTTTTCGTCTCTTCCTCTTCGAATACCTTGTTGAGAATGTTCTGTAGGGCAGGCTTTCTCTTTGTGAATTCTTTAAGCTTTTGTTTATCATGGAAGGATTTTATTTCATCATCAAATCTGAAGGTAAGTTTTGCTGGGTACAAGATTCTTGGTTGGCATCCGTTTTCTTTCAGAGCTTGAAATATGTTATTCCAGGCCCTTCTTGCTTTTAGGGTCTGGACTGAGAAATCTGCTGATATTCGTATCGGTTTCCCCCTGTAGGTAATCTGATTCTTTTCTCTCGCCGCCTTTAAAATTCTATCTTTGTTTTGTATGTTAGGCATTTTCATTATAATGTGCCTTGGTGTGGATCTGTTGTAATTCTGTGCATTTGGTGTCCTGTAGGCTTCTTGTAATTGATTTTCCATCTCATTCACCATATTAGGGAAATTTTCTGATAATATTTCCTTGAATAGATTATTCATACCCTTGGTTTGTATCTCTGCGCCTTCCTCAATCCCAATTACTCTTAAATTTGGTCTTTTCATGATGTCCCATATTTCTTGGAGGGTTCGTTCATGATTCCTAACCATCTTCTCTGTTTGTTCGACTTTGTTTTCAAGATTAAATATTTTGTCTTCATTGTCTGAGGTTCTATCCTCCAAGTGATCTATTCTGTTAATTATGCTTTCTATTGAGTTTTTAACTTGGTTTATTGTTTCCTTCATTTCCTTGTTTCCTTCAAGAATTTCTGTTTGTTTTTTTCTCAGAATTTCTATCTCTTTATTGAAGTAATTTTTTGCTTCCTGCAATTGCTCTATTAGCTGATTATTCATAGCCTGAATCTGCTCTCCCTTCACATCATTCTCTTCTCGGATCACTTTAATTATGAACATTCTGAACTCCATTTCTGTCATTCCTTCTACCATGCTGTCTTTGGGTTCTCTTGATATATCATCTAGGTTTAATTGGGACACTTTCTTCCCGTGTTTTCTCATGGTGCTCGTGTATCTTCCCCTCTGTTGCTTGAGGGGTGTTTGATCAAGCGGTGACCCAAGAAAGGTGCTGTCCCACTACCTCCAGGTTGGGAATGATCAATGCTTCTGGGCAGAGGCAGCCTAGTGTTGATAGACAATTAGATACAGCAAGGTGGTAGACTCCGGGCCTGGGTGTGGGCCTGGGCACTAGTTCAAGTTGGGGTGGTGTCACAGAACTGTGCTCAGTGATGGAGACACTGGGCTTGAGAGCCCAGGCTGACCTGAACTCCTCTCTGGGGGTTCAGGCAGTGGCAGGTGGTTGCTCTCTCCTGGGGACACTGTAAGCTATTGCCAAAGGCCCAAAGCTCCCTACCCGATCACTCCAGACACTGCTGACACTGCTGGCGGCCCCAGGAAGCTGGAAATGCCCCCCTCTGCCAGGGAAGCCACCAAACTCAGAGCAGTTCCACCTCCCCACCGGAGTCAGTGATTCCAGGGGCTTCGGGCCAACCTCTCCAGGTACGGATGGAGGGCCTGGGAAGCCCGAGATGGGCACTCTCTGCCAGGGAAGCTGCGGAAGTGGGGCAGAATAGTTCCCACTCCCAGCCAGAGACTGCGTTCTCAGAGTCTCCCGGCTGAAGCTCCCCTGACGCAGCTCCCATCCCTATGAAGCTGGAAATGGACCCCCTCTGCAGGGAATCCGCCAAAGTCAGAGCAGTTCCACCTCCCTGCCGGAATCAGCGATCCCAGGGGCTTCGGGCCAACCTCTCCTGGTGCGGCTGGAGGGTCTGGGAAGCCCGAGATGGGCACTCTCTGCCAGGGAAGCTGCGGAAGTGGGGCAGAATAGTTCGCACTCCCAGCCAGAGACTGTGTTCCCAGAGTTTCCCGGCTGGAGCTCCCCTGGCACAGCTGGAGGCCCCAGGAAGCTGGTATTGGGCCTTCTCCGCCAGTTAAGCCGCCAAAATGGCGTGGGGTAGTTCCATCTCCCTGCCAGAGTCCGCGTTCCCAGAGTTTCCCGGACGCCTCTGAATGCCCCAGGTAGCCTGAGATGCTCGGTCTCTGCCTGGGAGGCCGCCGGCTGGTGCTGGAGCCACGGCCAGTGATTCCAAAGCGCTACTGGGGACCCGCACTCACTTGTTGGCTGGCGCAGACCCAGGTCGGTTGCTCCGAAGCTGCTGCCGGGTCTGGCGCTTCCGGATGGTAGCTGCCCACGGCGGGCCGAGCCCAGCCCGGCTCGGCTGAGTTGGTTCTGGAGCGGCACCTGGGGACCCCTTATATGTGCTTTGAATATAAAGTCTCGTTGAGAGTCATATTCCTGCTGTTTGAATCCCGAGCAAGTAGGAATCCACGGAGCAAGTAGGAATGCAGCCTTCCTCTAGTCTGCCATCTTGGATCCCTCCCATGTTGTTTTTATTACTGTAGCTCTGTCATATAGTTTGAGGTCTGGAATTGTAATGCCTCCTACTTTACTTTTCTTGCTAAGGATTGCTTTGGCTATTCTGGGTCTCTTATTTTTCCAGATGGATGTCATGATTGCTTTTTCTAGTTCTATGAAGAATGTCATTGGGATTTTAATAGGAATTTTATTAAATTTGTACAACACTTTTGGTAGTATGGCCATTTTGGCAATATTAATTCTGCCTATCCAGGAGCATGGGAAGTCTTTCCATCTTCTAAGGTCTTCTTCAATTTCTTTCTTTAGGGTTCTTTGGTTTTCATTGTCGAGGTTGTTCACTTCCTTAGTTAGATTGATTCCAAAGTTTTTCAGTTATTTTTTCCCCATTCATTGTGATGTTGTACTTGGGTTCATCAGAGATAGCCTTTGTAATGTTGAGCTGAGTTTCTTTTATCCTTAGTTTCTCCAGTGGTTTTTTTTTTTTTTAAACATGACTGGTTGCTGTATTAGTCAAAGGCATTATCTGCATCTATTGAGATGATCATGTGATTTTTGTCTATAATCCTATTTATGTGGTCATTATATTTGTTGATTTGTGTATTGAATCAACCTTCCATCCCTGGGATAAAACCCACTTGATCATGGTGTAATATCTTCTTTGTGTGTTTTGAATGTGTTTGGTTTGCTAATATTTTATTAAGGATTATTGTGTCTGTATTCATTGAGATATTGATCTGAAATTTTGTTTCCTTGTTGTGTCTTTGTCCTGTTTTCATATTGGAATGATACTGGGTTCATAAGATGAATTTGTAAGTTTTTCTTTCTTTTCTATTTCATGGAATAATTTGAAGAAGATTGGTATTAGTTCTTCTTTAAAAGTTTGGTGTAACTCAGCTGAGAATCCATTTGCTCAAGGGCTTTTCTTTGTTGAAAGACTTTAATTGATGCTTCAATCTCATTGCTTGATATTGAGCTGTTTAGGTTGTATGTATCCTGGAGGTTCAATTTGGGTAGGTCATATGTGCCTACAAATTTGGAAAGTTAATATCTTCCATGTTTTCCATTTTATTAGACTATAAATTTTCAAAAAATAAATTCTAATGGTCCTCTGGATTTTAGAAGTATCTGTGGTAATATGTCCTTTTTCATCTTTGTGTTGATTTTGGATCTGTTTCTTCCAGTTAGTTGGATTAAGAGTTTATTAATCTTGTTTATCTTTTCAAAGTACCAGTTCTTCAATGTGTTGATCCTTCATGCTTTTTTTTTATTCACAATTTCATTAATTGTGTCTCTGATCTTAATTATTTCCTGTCTTCTACTGATTTTGGAATTGATTTCTTCTTCCTTTTCCAGGGCCTTCAGTTGTAACATTAGATTATGTATTTGAGATCTTTCTCTCTTTTTTTAATGCAAGCACTCAATGACATCAACTTTCTTCTTAGAACTGCCTTCATACTGTTCCAAAACTTTTAGATGTTGCATCTCAATTCTTTTTTTTGTTTCTTTAAAATTATACAAAACAGTATAATCCATTTTGACATGATTACAAAAGAATAGACTATACCTTATTCTAATTCAAACCCTAGTAAGTCTCTTTCCACTTCCCTTTCTTCATTCCCTGCTGCCTTTTGCCATTTACCCAGTTGTTATTACTACTTTTTATAATTAATTTCTTGTGGATGTACATGATGGTGAGATTCACTGTGGTGTATTCATATATGTAAGTTTAGGAAAGTTAGGTCAGATTCAGTCCACTGCCTTTCCTTTTCCTATCCCCCTCCCTTACTTTCATTTTCCTTTTTCTAATATACTGAATTCCCATTTTCTATCCTTCCCCTCCTCACCCCATATTGTGAGTTACCTCTCACATATAAGAGAAAACATCTGATCTTTGATTTTTGGGGGGATTCGCTTATTTCACATAGTATGGTAGTCTTCAGATCCATTCATTTGCTGGCAAATATCATAAATTCATTCTTCTTTAAGGCTGAGTAATACTCTATTGTATACATATACCACATTTTCTTTATCCATTCATCTGTTGAAGGGTACCAAGTTTGACTTCATAACTTAACTATTGTGAATTGTGCTCCTATAAACATTGATGTGGCTATGTCACTGTAGCATGCTGATTTTAATTCCTTAGAGATAGACCAAAGAGTGGGATTACTGGGTCAAATGGTGGTTCCATTCCTAGTTTTCTGAAGAATCACCATACTGCTTTCCAGAATGGTTGTATCAATTTGCAATCCCACCAACAATATATGAGTGTACCCTTTCCCCCACATCCTCATCAACATTTATTATTACTTTATTCTTGATAATTGCCATTCTGACTGGAGTGAGATGAAGTCTTTATTGTGTTATTTTGCATTTCTCAAATTGCTAGAGATGTTGACCATTTTTTCATATATTTATTGACTTCATATTTCTTCTTTTGAGAAGTGTCTGCTCAGTTCCTTTGCCCATTCATTGATTGGGTTCCTTGGGAATTTTCTGGTTTTTAGGTTTTTGAGTTCTTTGTATATCCTGGAAATTAACACCCTCTCTGAGATGCGAGTGGCAAAGATTTTCTACCATTCCGTAGGCTCTCTCTGTAGGATTGTTTCCTTTGCTATGAAAAAATTTTCATTTTGATGCTGTCCCATTTATTGATTCTTGATTTTACTTCTTGTGCTTTAGGAGTCTTGCTAAAGAGCTCAGTTCCTAAGCTAATATGCTGGAGTGTTGGGCCTTTATTTTTTTCTAGTAGGCACAGTGTTTCTTGTCTAATTTCTAGGTTTTTGATCCACTTTGTGTTTAGTTTTGTGCAGGGTGAAAAATAGGGATTAAGTTTCATTCTACTACATATGCATTATCAGTTTTCCCAGCACCATTTGTTGAAGAGGTTACTTCTTCAGTGTATACTTATGGCACCTTTATCTAGTATGAGATAAATGTATTTATGTGGCTTTGTGTCTTCTAATCTACTGTATTAGTCTTCATGTCTATTTCGGTGCTAGTACCATGCTGTTTTTGTTACTATAGCTCTGTAGTATAATTAAAGTTTGGAGTTGTGATGCCTCCTGCTTCTCATTTATGTGAAGGACTATTTTGACTATTCTGGGCCTCTTATTTTTCCACATGAATTTTACAACTGCAATTTCTCTGAATAACACCATTGGTATTTTTATGGAAATTACATTGAATCTGTATAGCACTTTTGGTAGTATGGACATTTTGACAGTATTAATTCTGCCTATCCAAGAACATGGGAGGTCATTCCACCTTCCAAGGTCTTCCTCAGTTTTTTTAATTAGTATTCTGTAGTTTTAATCAAAGAGGTCTTTTACCTCATTTGTTAGGTTGAAATGAGGTTTTGTTTTTATGACTATTGTGAATGAGATAGTTTTCCTAATTTCTCTTTCAGCTGATTCATCATTGGAGCATAGGAATACAGTTGATTTACTGTGGTTAATTTTGTATCCCATTACTTTGCTGAGTTCTAGAAGTTTTTTGGTGGAGTTTTTGGGTCTTCTAAATGTAGGATCATGTCATTGGCAGAGATAATTTGTTGCATCTCTATTCTCATTTGTTTGTAGGAATTTTTAAATTTCTTCCCTGTTTTCTTCTATGACACTTTCCTCATTTAAAATGTATTATTTAATCTTTAGATATCAAAATAATTTGTTTTTTATTGCTATTAATTTCAGTCTCATTCCGCTCTACTCTGATAAGATACAAGGAATTATCTCTTTCTCTCTCTCTCTTTTTATATTTACTAAGACTTTCTTTGTGTCCTAAAATAGTCTTTTTAGAGAAGGTTGCATGTGGAGCTGAGAAGAAAGTGAATTCAATTGTTGCTTGATGGAATATTCTAAGATGTCTCAGATTGATTTGATTAATAACTTTTTTTAGTTCTAACAAGTCTTTATTAGCTTATGTCTAGGAGGTCTCTCTTAGAGAGGTATTTTTGTATCAGGGTCTGTTTGATTTTTTACATTGAGTAGTTTTTTTAATGTATATAGGTGCACCATTAGGGGACTAAAAATTTCAGTAATTATGTTGTTAAATGATTCCCCTAATCATTGTAATGTGATCTTCTTTGTCTCTTCTGATTGTTTTTTACTTGAAATCTACTTTATTAGACATGAGAGTGACTACCCCTGCTTGCTTTTGCTTTTCATTTGTATGTATTTCTTTTTTTTATTTTGACCTTGAGCCTGTGGATGTCTTTGCCTGTAAGGTGAATCTCTTGGAAACAACAAAGGACTGAATCTTGTTTTTTTTTTTTTTGTAATATATTCATCTGCCAATCTATGTCTTTTGATTGGAAAGTTTAGACTGTTCACGTTCAGTGTTAATATAGAGAAATAAATTTTATTTCCTGCTAGCTTGACTTTTTTTGATGCCTAATTTAGACTTGATTCTGCTTTAATTTACTTCTAGTAAAATTCATACACACACTGGCTCTGATACTTATTTTTCATCTTCTCTATGAACTATCTCAGTGAGTATGTTTTACAGTGTTGGCGTAGTAGTTATAAATTATTTTAGTCTGCTTATTATGGAAAGTTTTAATTTTATCTTCAATTCTGAAGGATAGTTTTGCTTGACATAGCATTCTTGGTTGGAACCTGTTGTCTTTCAGGGCTTATTTTGCATTGTTCCAAACCTTCTTGACTTTTGTGATCTGGGCTGAGAATCAGCACAAATTCTAATTTGCTTACTTCTAAATATGGCTTGCCATTTATAATTCTATCCTTGTTCTGTATACTGAGCATTTTAATTATTTTGTCTCTTGAAGAAGATCCTTTTTTTTATCTTATCTATATAGGGTTTTAAATGTGTCTTTCATTTGGCTTACCATCTTATTCCTAAGGTTTGGAAAATTTTCTGATATAATTTCATTGAAAGGTTGTATATTCCTTTAGTTTGTATTTTGGTGTATAATGTATGCCAATAATTCTTGGATTTGCTCTCTTAATGTTATCCCAAGATTCAAGATGGCGGGCTAGAGGAAGGCTGCATTCCTACTTACTCCAGGGATTCCTACTTGCTCGGGATTCAAACAGCAGGAATATGGCTCTCAACAAGATTTTATATTCAAAGCACATATAAGGGGTCCCCAGGTGCCGCTCCAGAACCAACTCAGCTGGGCTGGGCTCGGCCCCACCACGGGCAGCTACCACCCGGGAGTGCCGGACCCTGCAGCTGCTTCGGAGCCACTGACCTGGGTCTGCGCCAGCCAACAAGTGAGTGCAGGTCCCCAGCAGCGGCTTTGAAGTCACTGGCTGCAGCTCCCGCACCAGCCAGCAACCTCCCAGGCAGAGACCGAGCATCTCAGGCTACCTGGGGCCTCACCGCGACTTCTGGAGAGGTCTGGCCGGGAGCCTCTGGGATCGTAGACCAAAACACAATAATACTCAGAGACTTTAACACTACTCTCTCACCGTTGGACAGATCTTCCAAACAAAAATTGAATAAAGAAACTGTAGGACTCAATGACACAATTGCTAATTTGGACTTAATGGACATATATAGAATATTCCATCCATCAAAAAGTGAATACACTTTCTTCTCAGCAGCTCATGGGTCCTTCTCTAAAATAGACCATATGTTATGACACAAAGCTACTCTTAACAAATACAAAAACATAGAGATACTACCTTGTATACTATCAGATCATAATGGAATGAAATTAGACATCAACGAGAAAGTTAGAAACAGAAACTACTCCAAGACCTGGAGATTAAATAATATGCTATTGAATGATACATGGATAACAGAAGACATTAGGGGGGAAATTAAAAGATTCTTAGAGGTCAATGAGAATAAAGATACAAATATATCGAAATCTCTGGGATACTATGAAAGCAGTGCTAAGAGGAAAGTTCATTGCAGAGAGTGCATTTAATAAAAGAATGAAAAGTCAACAAATCAATGACCTCACATTACAGCTCAAAGCCCTAGAAAAAGAGGAACAGATCATCACCAAAAGTAGTAGAAGACAGGAAATAATCAAAATCAGAGCTGAAATCAACGAAATTGAAACAAAAGAAACAATTCAAAAAATTGACGAAACAAAAAGTTGGTTCTTTGAAAAAATAACCAAAATTGATAAACCCTTAGCCACGCTAGGAAAGAGAAGGAGAGAGAAACTCCAAATTACTAAAATTCGTGATGGAAATGGAAACATTACAACAGACACAATTGAAATACAAAACATAATAAGAAGCTACTTTGAAAATTTATACTCCAACAAAATAGAAAACCTGGAAGACATCAACAGGTTCCTAGAGGCATATGAGCCACCCAAACTGAATCTGGAGGACATACACAACTTAAATAGATCAATTTCAAGCAATGAAATAGAGGAATTCATCAAAAGCCTACCAACAAAGAAAAGTCCGGGACCAGATGGATTCACAGCCGAGTTCTACAAGACCTTCAAAGAAGAGCTCATTCCAATACTCCTCAAAGTATTTCATGAAATAGAGGAGGAGGGAACCCTTCCAAACTCATTCTATGAAGCTAATATCACCCTGATACCAAAACCAGAGAAGGACACATCAAGGAAAGAAAATTTCAGACCCATATCTCTAATGAACATAGATGCAAAAATTCTTAACAAAATTTTAGCAAATCGCATACAAAAGCATATTAAAAAGATAGTGCACCATGATCAAGTGGGTTTCATCCCAGGGATGCAAGGTTGGTTCAACATCCGGAAATCAATCAATGTAATTCACCACATCAACAGACTTAAGGTCAAGAACCACATGATTATTTCAATAGATGCAGAAAAAGCATTTGATAAAATACAGCAGTCCTTCATGCTCAAAACCCTAGAAAAAATAGGGATAGTGGGCACATTCCTTAACATTGTAAAGGCTATTTATGCTAAGCCCACAGCTAACATCATTCTAAATGGAGAAAAATTGAAAGCATTCCCCCTGAGAACTGGAACAAGGCAGGGATGCCCTCTTTCACCACTACTATTCAACATTGTTCTTGAAACTCTAGCCAGAGCAATTAGACAGACCAAAGAAATTAGAGGAATACGAATAGGAGAAGAAGAGATCAAACTATCCCTATTTGCTGATGACATGATTCTCTATTTAGAAGACCCTAAGAATTCCACCAGAAAACTTCTGGAACTCATTAATGAATTCAGTAATGTAGCAGGATATAAAATTAATGCTCATAAATCTAATGCATTTTTATTCGTAAGTGATGCATCCTCTGAGAGAGAAATTAGGAAAACTACCCCATTCACATTAACCTCAAAAAAAATAAAATACTTGGGATCAATCTAACAAAGGATGTGAAAGACCTCTACACTGAGAACTACAGAACACTAAAGAAAGAAGTTAAAGAGCATCTGAGAAGATGGAAAGATCTCCCATGTTCTTGGATAGGCAGAATTAATATTGTCAAAATGGCCATACTTCCAAAAATGCTATACAAATTCAATGCAATTCCAATTAAAATCCCAATGATGGCCCTCATAGAAATAGAGCAAGCAATCATGAAATTCATTTGGAAGAATAAGAGACCCAGAATTGCTAAAGCAATCCTTAGCAAGAAGAGCGAAGCAGGGGGTTTCACAATACCAGACCTCCAACTATACTACAGAGCAATAGTGACAAAAACAGCATAGTATTGGTACCAAAATAGACAGGTAGATCAATGGTACAGAATAGAGGACACAGAGACAAACCCAAATAAATACAGGTATCTCATACTTGACAAAGGAGGCAAAAACATACAATGGAGAAAAGACGGCCTCTTCAACAAATGGTGCTGGGAAAACTGGAAATCCATATGCAGCAAAATGAAACTAAACCCATATCTCTCACCCTGTACAAAACTCAACTCAAAGTGGATCAAGGACCAAGAAATCAGACCAGAGACTCTGCACCTAATAGAAGAGAAAATAGGTCCAAATCTTCATCATGTTGGCCTAGGACCAGATTTCCTTAATAGGACTCCCAAAGCGCAAGAAATAAAAGCACGAATCAATGATTGGGATAGAGTGAAACTAAAAAGCTTCTTCTCAGCAAAGGAAACAATCAGCAATGTGAAGAGAGAGCCTTCAGAGTGGGAGAAAATCTTTGCCACACACACTTCAGACAGAGCACTAATCTCCAGAATCTACCAAGTACTCAAAAATCTTTACACCACGAACACCAATAACCCAATCAATAAATGGGCCAAGGAAATGAACAGACACTTTACAGAGGAAGATCTACAAGCAATCAACAGATTTATGAAAAAATGTTCAACATCACTCGTTATAAGAGAAATGCAAATCAAAACCACCTTAAGATTTCATCTTACCCCAATTAGAATGTCTTTTATCAAGAACACAGGCAACAACAGGTGTTGGCAAGGTTGTGGGGAAAAGGGTACACTCATACATTGCTGGTGGGAGTGCAAGTTGGTGCAGCCACTCTGGAAAGCAGTGTGGAGATTCCTTAGAAAACTTGGAATGGATCCACCATTTGACCCTGCTATCCCACTCCTTGGCTTATACCCAAAGGACTTAAAATCAGATTGCCTCAGTGATGCAGCCACATCAATGTTCATAGCTGCTCAATTCACAATAGCTAGATTATGGAATCAACCTAGATGCCCTTCAGTAGATGAATGGATAAAGAAACTGTGGTATATATACACAATGGAATATTACTCAGCCATAAAGAAGAATAAAATTATGGCATTTGTAGGTAAATGGATGATGTTGGAGACTGTTATGCTAAGTGAGATCAGCCAATCCCAAAAATCCAAAAGCCGAATGGTCTCTCTGATAAATGAATGATGATGCATAATGCGGGGGGTGGGGGAAGGGTGGCAAGAATGGAGGAAGGATAGATAGCATAGAGGGAAGGGAGGGGTGGGGGCGGTGGGGGGTAAAAATAATAACAGAATGTGTGACAGATACCATTGCCCTGTGTACATTCATGAACTCACAGATGGTGTGACTCTACTTTGTGTACAACCAGTGAAACAATAGCTGTACTCCATTTGTGTTCAATGAATCAATAAGTAAATTAAAAAAAAAATGTTATCCCAGATTTCTTGAATAATCTGGTTGTGGTCTTTTAACACACTTCTTTATTGGTGACTTTATTTTCAAGATTATATACTTTATCTTCTGTCTTAAAATTGTTCTAATCTATTAGTGACACACTCAACCAAATTTTAATTTTTATTGACTCATTTCCAGGGTTTCTGTTTGAATATTTTTCAGAATATCTTATTTATTTATTTAAATGTTCTTTCATTTTCTGTGTATTCCCTTTTAACTTCATTCCTTAGATCTTTTTTTAGGTCTTTGAAAAATTTAATTATCAACTTTCTAAAGTTTTTCTCTGGCATTTCCTCTACTATGGTGTCATGGGGCCAGTTGCATTGTGAACTATTTGCGGTGGCTTGTTTTCTTGATTGCTTGTATTCTTGGTATTTCTACCCATCTTCTGGGATAATTATCTCTTCTACTTTTATGTAAGGGGCACTCTAGTGAAATGCTTTTACTATGTATCCTGCATCAGGCAAATGTCTTAGTGTCAATATTTTCACTTAACTTGAACATGCAATGATATGCAGTCTCTAACACCACATTGAAAAGGAGATACAAATTCCCAGTAATTACATCCACTTCAGAACAATGCCTCATACTAATAAATGTTAAAAAAGAAAACTTATTAGCAATGTTCTTCTGCATCCCACTAGTCTATTGAAGTAGGGTGTTTTCTTTCTGGGATTTCAGTTATTGTGCAGTTTGTTTATTTTCAGCTCTGACCTAAAGTGCTCAGGCTTGTTAGGGGAATCTGTATGCAGTTTCACTGCAGGGTTTCAGTCCATTCTTGGCTGAAAAGTTCTAATGGCTCCTCTTTCTGAGAGTCTCAGACCATGTGATGAAGGAAGGAAAGTGGAATGCATCAGCCTATCCTTCAGCCCTTTCTAGGTTTGAAAGTGATGGCTCAGAGATCACCAGATTTAGTCTGAAATTTAATTGGTGTAGTTACCCCAATTCCCCAGTGTTAATTAGGCTCCCAATACCAGAGTTCAGATCATCTGTCTCTTAAGTGAGAGAGTTCTTCACTTTTTCAGCTGTGTAGACTCAATTTGCTGGTGCTAGATTGCATTTTGGTTCACTCTTAGGGAGCTGTGATACTGTGGTTTCCTCTGAACCTCTTTATTCCATTCCCTGAAGGGATATACTGCATGGATTAAAAGGATGTTAAAACAGTGCAGTAGGAGTGAAGAAGTTGGGGTATGAAGGCAAAAGGGAGGTTGGAATATTCAAAAGGTGAGAGGAGAGAATGTGGAAGCAAGGTCATTCTTGAAGGGCCTAAAGAGGGAGGAGATGAAGTAGAAGAGAGAGAACAAGATTTTTTCTATTACAGGGAGAGAGGGGTAGAGTCATAGTAAGAAAACAAGCAGAAAAGTAGAGGTTAATAACATTACCCCCCATATCAAACAACAAAAATAAAAAATAAGAAAAAATTTAAAACTCACAAAGAAACAAAATCCCTCAAACAATAAAAAGTCACTACCTCTTAGAAAAACAGAAGAAATAAAAAACAGTAAAATGTTGATGAAAGGAAAATAAATAATTAAAGAGAAAAAAATTGAGAAACATATGTAGACAGTGCAGAAAGGTCTGGGTGAGAAATGATTTGATTATAGCTTTAACCTAATCAGAGTACTGATACCTGATGGGATTAACTGAGTGGTAACTGGAGGCGAGTGGGATGTGATTAGAGGAAGTAGTTCACTGGGGGTGTGGCCTTGGGGTATATATTTGTATCTGGAGAGTGGAGACTCTCTCTGCTTCCTGGTTATCATGTTAGCTGTTTCCCTCTGCCACACTCTTCTGCCTCACCTGAACCCCAAGGAATAGAGCCTGCTGTCTATGGATTGAGACCTCTGAAGCCATGAGCCCTCAAATAAACTTTTCCTCTTCTATAGCTGTACTGGTCAGATCTTTTAGTCTCAGCAGTGAAAAAGCTAAAACGATATGTATTAACATGAATCAATCAGCAAGTATAGTCAGAACAGCAACTAAAAAAGAAAAATTCTTAATTAAAAAATGCTTAAAATTTCCCACTATGGTAGCTGAAGTTGAATATTTACATCTTCTTTCAGACTGTTGTTCTGTCCTGTACTTCTGGGGCTATGCACCTCTAAGGGGGAGCTAGGTAAACCCCACTTCCTATTGTGATTGTGATTTTTGCCATTCTACCTGGTACAGTAGATGGCAAGTGTAGCTAGTTGAAATGACTCTTAGTGCTTTTGCTCTACAGTACAAGGAGGATGGAACTGGAAGTACCTTCGATTGAACTTTTGTATCAATTACTGCTCTTTTAGGTTTGAAGTGGTGCAGAGATCTATTTGGGAAGTTCCTGCTGTTGGGAACAAGTTCTAAACAGAACTTTGGACCTTTGGGGTATGTACTCAAGACATGTACTCTGGAGTGCTTAAATCCTTATACCCCGAGGGCTGAGTAAATTTGAATCTTGACTGCATCTGAGTATGTAGAGTCTTCCGGGAGTTCTACTTGTAGAGTGGGGTTGGCAGCCCTCTCTGTCTGGATGGTGCTTGGCAGGTTTTCCCTGGACTGCCTGCCACCCAAACATTAATTTCTAAGCCCCCATCCCTGAATACAATCATGCCCACCTGATCAATTTCCTTTCATCATTTTCAGCTGGTGATTTGTGCTACAGAGCTCCAAAGGAAATTGGATTGCACCATCCCATCTCCAGTGATATCAGACCCTTGGACAATCTCCCAGATCCTTTCCTACTGGTTATGTGCATCACCAGGCTCCAAAGGAGAGTAGAATGTACTCTCTCCTCTGTACCTCTGCCTTGAATCTCCCTGGATCCATTATTCTTTATAACTGCTTTAGGATCATGATTTTCCTGTTGTGCTTTAGGTCACACACAGTAAGCACTGACTGAGAGAGTGGAAGTATTTGTTAAGGACTCTCTGGTTTTGGTAGGAAACAAGATTTGACATAAACTTCCTAAGCTGGATCTCCACCTCAGTTATTCACTTTGAAGTTGAGACACACAGAGCACATTTTGTGTACCAAATTTGTCCATTGTGATTCTTTTCCTTTGTGTTGCCCCTGGCTTTGAGGTGACACATGGCACCTCCGCCCGACCAGGATTGAGCATTTTTCCTTTGGGCTCTGCTGAACTGCGTTCACTACATCAGGATCTCTGGGTTTCTCTGAATCTCTGATAGATAATGGTTTTCTTTAGACACTCACCTTGTTATGAAGCCATATTCCTATTGTTCAAATTCCAAATGGCAGAGCAAATTGTAAGTGCCTTCTTCTTCTCCTCTGCCATCTTGTGATGCCCTCTTTCCTCCTTGACATTGGTGGCTTGCATTTTCTCTCTTTTTTGTTTATCAGTTCACCAAGGATTTATTATTATCAATATAAAATACTACAAAATAATGTATTGCATAGAGAATACATAATAAATTATGTCTATCTTTTAATTAATTAGTTTCTGCTCTCTTAAAAATGTTTTGCTCCTTCAGATGGAAGATTAGTTTATTGCTTTGTAGTCTTAATTTTAAAAACAATTTGTGTAATTAGAGATGAAAATTCTTTCTAAGCACTGCATTCTATGAGCTCAAATGTCATAGTTTCAAAATATTTTCTAATTTAAAATTTAAATTTCCTCTCAGACACAAGTGATATTTATCTTTTATTCATTTTAAATTGTCTAGTTATCTTTTTGACATTTATTTCTTGATTAATTCCATGTGGTCAGAAAACATAGTTTGTAGGATTTCAATCCTTTCAGATATCCTGAGTGGTGCTTGGAGGCCCAGCATATGATCAACTTTGGTCAATTTTTTACATGCACTTGGAAATAATGTGCATTCTACAATGTATGGATCTATTAGTTTGTGAATCACAATTATGTAAATTTGATTACTTTCACACTTCATATTTCTTCTATTATAATACACACATATAACACATACGTAATATATGTACACATATATATACATCCAATACACATGGACTCACACACACACACACACACACAAATTTTTCTTCTTATTCTATCAATTATGGAGGGGTAACTATTGAAACATGTAACTTTCAACCAGGATTGTTCATTTTATATTTTACTTAAAACTAATCCATCAGACTTTGTGAAGCTGTGTATTTTTAATTTATCCTTAACTTCTATGGCAGGGTTTTTCAGGAGTCTTAGCAGGCAACCAGATATATAGTGAATTCCCATTTTCCTTGGTGAATCTTGAACTGCAGTCTTCTTCTAAGAAATTATAGAACTCTCTTCTTGCTTTTGGAGCCTCTTGGCAGCTGCTTTCTGCTTGGTCCTGCTATTTTCTACTGCATGTGCACAGTAGGACACTGGCAAACATCTTGAGGGGAAACTGCATGCCCAATGTTGGGTTCATTTCTCTGAGGCTCTCCTTGTCTCAGGAAGTTGGGATCTCAGTTCTCCAAATTCTCAGTGCCTTGATTACAGTTGTTTACACCAGGTTTTTTGATCAACCCAACTTTTTGAGTTGTTTTCAATGAAAGGGTAAGTCTGATACCACTACCATTTTATAGTCACTGTATCTTGTTTATTTCAACTCAATCATAAACCCTTTTGAGGGCAGACAGAAACCTATTTTTAAAAATCTCCACAAGTCTAGAACACTGGTAAGAATATTATATATTTTATTTTTTTATAGAAGGGAATATAAATTATTGTGCATTTCCTCTCAAGCACTAGAATTCCAGTGTTACTAGAAAGAGAGCAGAATGCAAGAATATTTATATTTTGCAGTTGGAAATGTTTGCTTGCTTAGTTGGGTGGCACTTGCCTGTATTCCCAGCCACTTGGTAAGCTGAAGTGGGAGGGTCTAAAGTTCAAGGCCAAACTGGGTAAATTCACAACACCTTGTCTCAAAATAAAAACTTAAAAAGGGCTAAGGCTAGAGCTCAGTGATAGAGCTCAAAAAGATTCAATCTCCAGTATCACAAAAAAGAAATATTTGAATACTTAACACAAGTGTTACATTATACACTGTGCAACTTAGCCAAAATATTTAACATGACTTTATACACAAAAGCTGATGCTATTTAGTAGTGACTTCGTGAAAATTAAGTGATATAACGCATATGCTGTGCTCTCAAAAGTACAGTTGATTTTTCTAACTCTCCACTTAGCTCAGTAACATATTGTCACTGAAGTGGCCAGGCCAGTTTTATTTTTCCACATAGAACAAGAAGAATGACAATCTTGGGTACTTGTACAAAGTTCCAATTTTATAGATGCAGTGATAGCAGTGACACAAATGACAAGGAGGCTGGTACTTACCGGAACTTTCCAGTGCTGCTTCAGTTTTACTGGTGTACTCCGGGGACTTGGGCATAAACCTGAAAGCGCAACCCAGCAGAAAAGAAGTCTCCTTTCTGCCTCAGAGTTAGCTAAGAATTTAGCCTTGTGAGAAACAGAACTAAAGTTCAAAAACTAACTTAAGCCTCTGCACAGTATCATTTTCTCTTCTTGAATCAAACTGCTTTATGTCAAAAAGAAGAAATGCTCAGGAGAGCTGTTCTCACATAGCTGAGTTCAGCTTCTTTTGATCCAGCAAGGAGACATTACAACCTCAGAAAGACTGGGACTGGATGGAGAGTTCCAGAGACCTGTAAGGTCTAGCCTATCATCTAGACAGACAGTTTCTGCCGTCTTCTAGGTGGCAGATAGGTGTTACCTCTGGGAGGTGCAGGCTTCCTATTCATCTTGACTCTGAATCACAGTTTTATTCCCCACATACAACTTATTATTAACTTCTGCAGATTTATGCTTAGGAAAACATGCTTCCCCATGAGCTATTACAGCAGAATCTTCAGGGCTTTAAAAATGATTTTGTTCTTGAGAAAATAATCTCAGAAATTATGTAAATACAGCACTTGAAAAGAGTTAAAATCATGTGTCTGAGAAATAAAGTCTTATGGAAGCACTTATAGCTCTCCCTTTGTTGATTCTAGTTAAATTTTAGGCATGAATAGAAAAAATGTAAATAAGCCTCTTCTTTACCAAGTGGAGAGATAAAATGTTCAGCAGCATAGTCAAGATCCTCTCAATTTAGTTTAGCACAGGGAGTATTAAAGTTTAATTGAAATGTTGATATTAAAATTTTCCCAAATAAAAAGAGATGGCAGTAAAGAAAATGATGAGAAAAAACAACCATTGCCTGAAAAATATCATTTACTCTTCACAATCCTCTATGGCAGATTCGTGTCTGAGTTGAGTTTAATTTTCTTCAAGTCATAACTCTAAATGACCCAAACAGCTAGAGATATTCAGAGCAGACTTTGAAATAATGTGGTCAGTCACATGGGTGCCTTATCTGTATTCTTTAAAGAAGTTGTAGGGATGGAGTCACAGCCTGGCTTACTCCCTTTACCTTTTCTGGCTTCCAAAATGAAAATTTTTATTTTTTGATTTTTTGGGAATAATCTACCTTGTAAAAGTGAAGTTACGAATGGAAGTTCTCCTATTTTTGTCTCCATACTGAAAAATGAAACTTCTTTGCCCTGACTATAGAATATTTTCCATTTATGAGAAGATACAGCAAGAAGTCTCACTAGTAGTAAGCACCTGTGTTGATTAAAATGCCAAAATAAATAAGCAAATAAATAATAAAGATGCATCATCAAAGAAAGGATTTCAGAATGGAGCTTACTTCTTTGAGTAGAACCTATGTGAAGTATGAAAAGGTGTCTTCCTCACACAAGGGCTTTACAGTGGTTTGCCTCATTGGTTTTATGTTTCTTTAGGCATCTTAAAAAGTTTGCCAAATCTTCAATTTAAGAAAAATAGGTTGTATTTTGTAATTGTGAAGTCTATATAGAAAAGTCTATTTATATAGAAAAGCAACAAAATAATTAAGTAAAAATACCAGGACCCATTATAAATTTTTGTTAAATCTTGTCTGTGTGCCAATTTATCTTAGTACTTCTTTTATAATTTAAAGTCCTATGATAGTACAAATATAGTTTAATGCTTGTGTACTTTCTTCTGAATCTATTTTCCCTCCTCCTTCTGTTGAAATAATCACTTCCTACATGTGGTGCTTTTTTATTTTGGCATAAATTTTGCATATCTATAAATATGAATATATATACACATGTATATTTCTTTCTACATGTGTATATGTTTCTATGTATTATATACATGTATTTAGCTTACATATTGTAATGAATTGATTGGGAAGTGAATAGAAGTAAATCAAAACCAGCTCTGATAATATTATGAATTGCTATGTTTATCTCATATCTCAAGGGATATTTATTAATTAAAATCAACAAAAGTAAGAATCCACAAGTAACTTGTTTTGCTTATGTAGACATTAGTTCTGTCTAAAAACAAACAAGTGACAAAAAAGTGAAATAAAATAAAATGAAATAAAAACAAAATGCCAAAACCCTCCAGAAAACCAAAACCCAAAACCCAAAACCAACCATTATTAAAGCTTCCCTTGTATTTATTTACTTTTCTATTTGGTGAAATCTCCAAGGAACTACATCTCTTACCAAATCCTGCATAGATTAATTTTAAGATATATTTTAATCCTAAGGACACTCTTAAGATGTTTTGAAAAGTCTACCCCATGGCAATGAGCTTGAGTCTGCAGCATGGTGCTCCTTGGTTTCTCACCTTAGGTACTCTCTGAGCCAGATTCCTCCACAGTGTTCCAAGACACCTGCTCCCATGTGCTCATTCTCCAAGCCAGGGGAATGACTCTTCCTTCCCTGACTTCATGTTGTCTGGACTCACATCACATAATTATCCCCAAACACTCTGGATGCACAAGAATCTTATAACTGGCAGCCTGTTGTCTCTTGATAGATGTATTTGAGTAGAGAATTGATATAAACATTTTATTCAAAGTCAAAAATGATTTCATTACTAAATTAGATTATTTTAATCTCATTTTTGTCTTCATGAAGAGGCAGGTTCTCTGATTTATATTCTGATGGTGGCTGAAATACAATAAAAGCTATTGAGACTGGGATTTAGTTGGATAATTAAAAAAGCTGGATAAAACTGAGGATCATGAGAAATAACAATCCCATTTTAAATTTTGTATTTTGGCCTAAAAAACAAAATTGTTCAATCATTTACAGTTTTTTTTGGTGGGGGGGCGGGGTGCTGGGGATTGAACACAGGTCCACTTTACCACTGAGCTACACTTCCAGTCTTTATTTATTGTCTTAGAAGCATGGGCAGCAATTTATTTAGAAAAGTAGAGACACATTCAAGGCAGAAAGTGAGCTGTCTCAAAGGTGGGGATCTTTCAGGCTAAAGCAAGGATTTTACATTCAAGGGAGAATGCAGAATATCTCAAGAGTCAGAAGTAAACTTTTTTTAAGCCAATTTTTGATAGGGTCTCATCAAGTTGTCCAGGCTGGCCTTAAACCTTCCTTGGCCTCCTGAACAACTGGGATGACAGGTTTGTGCCACTGGATCTAGCCATTTACAGTGTTTTAAGTGGTGTTAAGATCTTGTGTTAGAGCACAGATCTGTTGACTAGGTTTCTGTTTACTTTTTTGCAGTGGAAGACCATCCACAGAAGTCTCTGATTTTCAGGTTTATCACCAGAGTAAAACACAATTTTGAGGACAAGGAAATCTTGTTTTTTTTTTCTTGCTTGCACATTGACTCACAAACATTCTTCAGCAGCATTTTGGTATAGAAGATTATGATAGCCAAGCTTTTTGAAAACAATCAACTAAATTTTCACAGAAATGCACCACTTTGGGCACTTCTATTTCAGCAATGTACATACTATTTAAGCAACAAAATTGTCTTAATGAGTATGTTTGCTAGTGTCGTGAGTTTGAGAACTCTGCATTCTATTTGTGGGGCAGAAGTGCCAACCATAACTGTAGGGAGTCTACTAGCTGGATCACTTAATATATAACAGAAGTGGACAAGGTTAATTAATGCTCATACTGGTAAATTAAAATGCTTTAATAAAAAATCTTTTTCTGTGGCCATAGTCACAGCAAGGAAAGCAATGTGGGAATCTGTTTCTATGATTTTAATTAGGCATTTCTGAGAAAAATGGAAAGAAGATAGTGTAGGGTATTGGAAAACTTTTCAATTTTATCTGTTTCATTCAAGTAGTAGAATCTATTATACCGAGTGTGATTGGTGTTAACAGTATTATATTGTATAAATTGAAATAACTAGAAGAGAGTATTTTGAATGCTTCCATCACCAAGAAATGACAAATATTTGAGATGATGGATAACTCAAGTATCCTGAATTAATAAATACACAATAAACAAAAATACCAGTATATCTCATTGTAACCCATAAAGACAAGCAATTTAAATAAGCAAAAACAGGAAAAAAAAAAAAGCCCCATTGCATCTATTGGAAAGCCAGAGGAAAAATTTGAGGAAACAGATGCCATTAAATAATTTACATTTTGTTAAGTCACTCTGCCTTCTGGGAAAATGGATCTAATGCAAAGAGTAAGGAAACTCTCATAGTCAAGGAGAGAGATGGTCCTGTCTTATCCAAGTCAGTGGAATCAAAGTATCTGATCATATTATGGTTTTAAAATTGTGATACATTGAATTTGTTAACAAGTTGAATATTAGAAATGCAGTAGAGCGGAGTTTGGATAACTCTGAGGTTGAAACTGAGTCTCTGTGTGACTGGTGGTTCCACTTAATCAGATAGGGACGTTTAGGAGAGAAGCAGATTTGGGATGAAAAAGAAAAACTGTTTTAGATACATTGGGGTTGAATGTTGAATAGAAAATATATTATAGGGGCTGGGTTGTAGCTCAGTGGTGGAACCCTTGCCTAGCATGTGTGAGCATTGGGTTCAATCCCCAGCACCACATGAACCAACAAATAATTATCTAAATAGACAAAATAAAGGTATTGTGTCCAACTACAACTAAATATATTTTTCTAAAAAAGAAAATATAACTCCTAGAAAATTAGGACTAGGTAGGGACTTCCTTTGACTTATACATGGCACCTGCCAATTGGTAGACATCATGTATCTGATAAAATAGCACCATTTCTATCAAATTAGCAGTAATTGAAGTGTCTGATATCCCTCATTATATTTAATATTGTGCTGGCTGGTCTAGTCAATGAAGTAACAAAGTTTTTTAAAAGAGGAATTGGAAAGGAAGAGTATTGGAAAGACTGAATTATGGTTGTTTGTATACAAAATGTTCTTATACATGTAAAATTCCAAGGAAAAGCTCAGAAAAACTGCAAGACTTAACACATTTACTCAATGCCAAGTCTACTGTAGCACCTTATCACGAATTTAGTGGCTTAGGACAACACAAATATATCATCTTACAGTTTGAAGGTTAGAAGTCTAAAATAGGTCTCAGGACAGTTGCTTTCCTTCTGGAAGCTCTGGTGGAAAAAGATTTCCCCCAGTATAGTTTTCCCCCAGTGAGTATAGCTTTCCCAGTTTCTAGAGGCTATACACATTCCTTGGTTCATGGACTATTTTACTATTTTCTAAACCATCTACAAAAACTCCTTTAACTCTGACTCTTCTAAAAAGGACCCTGTTATATTGGTCTACTGGGATAATCTGGAATAATCTCAACATTTCAAGGTCAGTTATATAGCAAATCAATTTGCAACCTTACTTCTCCCTTTCCATAGAATCTAACATATTCACAGGTTATGGGGAATTAAGGTGTGACATGTATTGAGGGACATTATTCGACTAACCACATCAATCAACAAAACTAAACTGATTATTGCTCCTCTATGTCAATGATAGTCATTTAAAAATACAACAGCAATAGGTACTTTATAAGAACAGTAAAGAGAATTCGATAGCAGAGAAGAAATCAAACAAAAATTGTGCAGATGCTTACAAAACATTATTGAAGGACATGAAGTAGGGCCTGAATAAATGAAAAAGTATACCTTATTCAGAGCAAATAAGATAATATCATAAATATATCATTTTTCTTCAAAGATATCTACAAATTCAGGGCAATCCTAAACTGAAAAACTGTTTCCAAAAATCATCTATAGAAGAAAATATTCAAGAATGGTCAAAACTATTATAAAAAACATTTATTATAACACTATTGAAACAACATAGTTTTGGTGCAGAAAAAAACACATTCATGTGACAGAATAGGAAATTCAAAAAGTGACATAAGAACATAATAACTTATTGTATGATAGATTTGGCAGGGTAAATCAGGGGGAATCTCTAGGAATTGACCTAAATATACCTCAAAACATGTAATGTTGTGTTAGAAACAGATTGCTGACTGAGCCTTTCAATAAGAGTTCAACCTTGCAATTTTTAAGACTTTTATTTATGGGTAACAGATATGTCCTAGAAGTCCAGAAATATGAAATGGAATGGAATATAACAAGTTCTCACCTTTGGAAAATAGCACAGGGAAATAGGACTGGATTTATGAAGGTCATGGGAGAAAAATCCCCAGAAATTTCAGTTTCATATGTTAATATTTTAATTATTTGAGAAACAATATTTGAAACAAACATGGAAAATATGAAAATTTGTTTATTCTAGCTGAATAGTCGTTAGAAGTCCTTTATACTTTGTAATTTTCTCTATTTTAACTGCTTAACAAAAAAAGAAAAAAAAGGAAAAAAAGAGAAATCTTTCTTAAAGCCAA
Source organism: Glaucomys volans (assembly GCA_020662805.1). Taxonomy (NCBI): domain Eukaryota; kingdom Metazoa; phylum Chordata; class Mammalia; order Rodentia; family Sciuridae; genus Glaucomys; species Glaucomys volans. The sequence continues at coordinate 259,710 of JAJEJO010047320.1, forward strand.
GAAATACATAATCCGCTATGTCAAGGGCCTTGACACTGCATGTCATTGAAAGCACACTATTCATGAAACCTTAAAAAAAATATCCCTGGTAACAATCATGCCATACTGCAAAGGCTCCGTGGACCTATTTAATCTGTAAGAAAACCAGAAGATTTGGGGTTTAGGTGGGAAATGGTAATGGGAGTATCTTTTTAAAAACATTAGCCTTCTCTTACTGGTGTTAATTTTCTAACATTTCCTCTCTTCAGGCTCTAAATATATGATGCAGAGCAAAATAGGGTCACTTTCTAAGGCAAGGAAAGGAAATATTTGAACTGGGATCCAGAAGCACAACCGTCTTGGACACACTTATCAAGTGTTGAAAAGCTCAGGAGGCAAGCTCTGGTTTTTCAATGCATCACTCTCTCACAGAAACTTACTGCTGGGTAATTTGTAGGGATGGTAGAAATAATGGACGTGTCTAAGAGGTGGAAGATGGAAAAGATGCTGCTGAATTTTTGTACTTCTGAAGGTTTAGTTTTTCTTTCTGTTCTCAAACTTCTACTCCTCTTTCATTTCTTTCTCCTAACAGACAGACTCATTTTTCATTTTCTGTTCTTCAGTAAATACTTTTGTATATAAGTATGTCCCATGTTTTGTGCTAGGGATTAAAATAACCAAAACCCCAAAACAATAAACTGTTTCTAATTTATTTACTGCTTTTTCATACCCAGAGACATATTGAAGTACTTAATGTTTAATGCTCACATACAGATTTCAAATCGCTCAGAAGGCTCTTTTCAAGAATAAACAATCAACGGAGCAAACAAAACTCTTTATCATGTCAAAATGTGTCATATAGGGCCCAGGTACTATGGTTGGTAGGTGCTATGGAGGACCTTGCTTTCCTTAATGTGACTCTATTTATTTACAGCTCAACATTCATAATTATATACTCAAGGTCATTCTTCCTTTCCAGACAGTGAGATCCTCAAACACAGGATCAGGCCTAGGTTTAATGATTCATTGCTGTGACCCAGCACCTCACATAATACTTGATGCATATTAGGCACCTGAAACATGTGGAATAAATGAATAAATATAAAGGTAGTGAGGCATGTTTACTGTGTCTGTGTAGCGATTTCTTACCTCCCCTGACAAGGCAAAGTAATTCACTTTTAGAGCAAGGCTCAAAGTGAATGGTTGTGAAAAGTTATCTCTAAATTGACATTGTATCAGAAGAGATGCTCACACCTTAAATTTCATTTCTATTAATGTTTTGGGGGTTACATGATAATGTGGGGGATACATGATATTTTTACTCATTCTTTAAAATTAAATAAAGGGAACCTAAGTCTATTGAAAAATAGGCAAGATGTATTTGGTACTTAAATAAATGCAATTATTTCATATATATTTACAATTTTATATCCAGGTTAGCATGTGGCAAGAATAGCTCTGTGAGGAAAGACATCTGGGTCATCCAGCACCTGCGTCTTCTGGTACCTTTCAAAGGCCTCGGACCTTTCTATGGACAGGCTGTGGAAAAGAGTGCTGTCTCAGACTGCTTAGCTTTGCCATTTCTCATAGTATGAACACTGTTGCATTGTACCAAGTGTGGCTATCCTAAAGTCATTGCTATATCTATTGTTTTTCTTTTCCCTTTTCTTTCGCATCTTTCCAGTTTATCAGCACAACCTACTGGCTCTAAATTTGATTTTGAATATTTCAGTTTCTCCACTCTTTCTAGTGTTAACACTGGTCGAAAGCTGCCGTCCCCTCCTGGGATGTTCTCAGGACCCTCCCATTTGCTTTCCCTGTCTCCACTCTTGCTCCTGCTGTGCATTCTTCATCAGGAAACCACTGTGAGCCTTTTAAAATTTCACTCATGTCAATCTCTTGCTCCAATAGCTTCCCGTTCTCTTTAGAATAAAAAGCAAAGAACTCTTCATTTCTGACTTTTATTTATTTATTTATTTTTTAAGCCTGTCTTTGTTGACTCTGTTCCTTTGGCCTAGAAATTTTAAAGAAAACTGAACTCACTTGTTCTCACCTGTATTTAAGGATTGCCTTAGTGTTACAACTTCACACAGGCCTTTCTTGCCCTTACTGCGAAGTAAAGATAGTTCACCTTGTCATTTGTATGCCATATCTTACTATCTACCTACCTACCTATTTGTCATCTATGTATCTATCATCTCCCAACTGGTATGTTAATGAGTTTTGCTTTGATTTTGTCCTAGCCCTTGGGAACAGGTGGGGTGACTTGCAACATCTTGAGCACACTATTTTTTTCTTTCTCCATGAAGGCTTCACTTGTGGCTGGTGGCATTCATTCTTCTCCTTACTTGTGCTGGTTAGTGTTGGTAGTACCATTCTCTAAGTGCATTCTTTGTCTTCATAGTGTGTTCAAGGCTGTTTAGAAAGAGCATCTTCTATTCCTTTATTTTTGATCAGAGTAGCATTAATTGGGTTGTCACTGTTAGCTGTTTATAGCAAAAAATAGTTAGAAAACTAGAAGAACCCAACAAGGCCTGGCTTTTTAACCTGTGGTCAGGTTATCCTGAAGTGCTCAGATTGCATCAAAATTTTGCCAGTGTTTAAGGGCACTTTCTGTTGCCTCTTGGCAAAATAGTAGCTATGTTACACAGCTTCCTAATTCTTGAATACTGATCTTTCCCCTTTTTAACAGAATCTCTGCTTATGTTTTTGCTAATTACTAGACATTTCCAAGTTTTCCTAGTAACTTATTTGTCATCAAAAGGACTATAGAGAGCTAACTCCTAAATGAAAGACTAGGACGTACAAAGTATAAAAGAGGACCAGTTTTGCCCAAGTGATGATTGAGAAAGGCGACTATGGGCCAGACCTACATGTTTTGAGATCTCAGTCTGTCATACTATGACTTTAAATTCTCTGTGTCTGAAGCTCCTCATCAGGAAATTGGAGATAATACTTCCTATCCTACATGATCGTTGTAAAGGTGAAATGAATGGATTGATTCAAGATACTTTTAACAGTGTCAGTGACATATTTCTAAATAATTGTTGTGGTTACGGATATCATGACATTATTATTAAAGAGCTGTAAGAACAAAATTATTAGTACTTAACACCTGGTGTATTGTTGAAACCCCTGCAACATATGTAAAGAAAAAACTCAATCCGAATTCTTTTTACTAAACCACGTTTAGCTAATATTGGTCAACACTTTTGCAAATTACTCTTGAACGGAGAGAAAGATAATGGATTATCAATGATGAATCTGACACAGGAGTTATGTTCCATGTTTGGGAGATAATCGTGTACTTTCCTCTTATAAGGAACAATTAAAAAAAAAAAACTAACATGAAAACCACAGATTATAACCTGTTTGTGAAGAATTTTTGTTCATCTTTCCATTTATATTTTAAATTTATTTTAAAAGGGTGGAAAGTCTAACAAGGTATTTTGTAAAATTTTAATGAATTGGAAAGTTTTCCTGTTTCTTTTAGTATATACATTGTCAAATTTAACATCAGAAAATTAAAGATGCCTCAAAACCAGAAAATATGAGAAGGAATTAAAAATGTTCCATTTTCTAGAATAAGTGAAAAGCCTAAGTGAATTTTTTCTTTGAAATCAAGTGAATCTTTCCTATTAAATTGTGGAAATCTAATTTTTAGCCAAAACTACATCAATCCACACTGTCATCCTGAGTAAGGATTTTTAACTTGATCGCTCTATCAATTTATAGTAAAAATGTCAAAGCAACATTAACAATAGTGGAAACATGGACATTGCTGATCATACTTGTGCTATATACTCACTTTTCCTAAATGAAGATCTTTCCAATTCTGTCTTCATACTACTTGAAATACAAGTTGTACACATTTCTTTCCAATGAAACATCATTCAACATACATTGAGTGATAATTCTGAATGCCAATGCCTGGGTGAAGGTTTGCTTTGTTCACAGTGCCATTATATCCAGGACACAGAGGAAACTGTATTGTAAATAGTGGTGCTCTCATCATGAAATCACTCCAAATGGTATTACTACCTGACATTTTTGGTAAAAATGCCAGGAGTAGTAAATATTCTTATTAAAACTATTGACTACTCAGCTATCTAACTTTATCAGTGTTGGTCTTTTTTATTATTGAATATTTTTTCAAAAACAATCCCATGTGGCTTGATTTGCATAGATGTTATTTCCCTTTTTCAAAAGTGTCTTTAGCATAACTGATCTGAATAGCTATGTTGTATCACCCAATACCCAGTCCATTCAATAGTTTGAAGTACTGAATTGAAAAGCTATTTAACCTACATCCATCATAATTTTTGGTCACTGAAATAAAGAGCTTAGGCACAAATCACATTGTCTCTCTCAGCCTGCATGCCCCATATCCCAGGACATCAGGCTCTTCAATGTCTGTTCTCTGATTAAGAGCTAGTGGAGATTGAGGAGCAGCAGAGGCAAGTTTTGATCCAGGTAGAAAATCCTAAATAAACCAAATCTATATCCAGATCACATAAATTTAACTTCCTTCTGTAATTTGAGCAGTGGAGGGTGGAATTGAAAAAAGAGACTTAATTCATGTCTGGGTTGGACTCCTGCTATTTATTGTTTGCTACTCTTTGACAACTTATCCAGCAGAGTCAGTCCTAAAGTCCAGTGTTCCCATAGGCAGTTGACATATTTGATGGCATTTGGGCTAAGACACAGCATAAATAAAACCATGTTGGCTTGTACTATATTAAAACCATAGAGAGAAGAAAAATCAATGTTTTCCCAAATAGAAATAAAACTCATGAAGGGAAGGACTAAGGTTATCCAACTTTGGCAAAGGCAACACAAAGACATTGAGGGTTTTAGACTACTTTTATAGCTATTGAGGTGGATAAATACATATTCTTTGTGTAGCAAGAGAGGAGACTGCTAACTCTGAAAGCCATCTAGTTACATTGATTTCAGAAGACAGCCATTAGGGTGCAGAGTGCTTATGCTGATTTGAAGAGTGCAAAGCACAGTCGTGAAAAAAAAAAAAAAAAACCAACAAAGATCAATGCAAAGCCGACTATGGAGTCTCTAAGGGCCACACATAGATCAATACTTGTGTAAGCCACGGCCTTTCATCTCCTTGTAGTTGTCTTGTAAGAAAGTGAAGCTGCTTCTTCTGAGATGCTTTTTCACTTTCCCAATGAACCATAAATTATCCCAGTCAAACAAAATACTAACATGTTCCTTTCATGGAACTTAAAATCCCTCAGAATGTTAAGTACCCTGAGAGGTCATTAAATGATTAGTTTTCTTTGACCATGTGGATGAAGTGAGCTTGAGTTAAGATCTTCTCTCCTGAGGGCAGGTTGACCATATTTTTTGTATACAAATTTCTGCTAACTAGGAACGGTCTCACTAGTCAGCCTCAGTCACACCCATGATTGGTAGTTAGGAGTATAGAGTACATTACCAAAGTTCTTCTGTAGCCCAGATGAAACCAAAATGAAACTGGTTTTCTAAATTTGTTTCTAAATTTAAACTCCTGTTCTCTTTAGATATAGTCAGCAAGTTGATCAATAAATGGACTCAGATAGGTGTATGGCTTTGTGATCGGGATGCCCTCCCACTTTAAGCCTCTGTGCCACCATTAAAGTAAGTTTGGCGTCAAGGGGAAAAGGGAGATTTGTTTCAGATACAGTTTGAATAACATTAAGTGAACCAAGTGATAATAAGATGTGAATGAAACTGGTGTAGTGTAGTGTACACCTGACTGATCAAGTGTTACTGGAATGCCCGATATGTATCTCCTTATAGTTATTGAGAAAAAATTCAATAACTTCTTAAAATAAATCACTTTTAATTTTTTTAAAATTTTTTTTCTGCAGTGTCTAAAAGAAAAGGCCAACTAGGGACAAACTTGATTGCTCTGTATAACATAGTAAGAGTAAACTTACTCCTTTGTTATTCTCATTCTAGTTGTTCTATAATGTACAACATCCTTTTATAAGCACTAGTAGCAATATTGTAGTAACATGAATAGTTCTTATGAAAAAGTTTGAAGAACTCTTCAAAGGGTTCCATACAAAACATTTAATTCAATTACAATTTTATGAAATAAGGTGTTCCTTTTTCTTCTGTGCAGGTGAGGAAACTGAAGAGAGGTTCATTGACTTCTTCAATGGCCAACAGATGTAAGGGACAGAGTAAATTCAAACTTGAAAAGATTGCTCTGTAAGTTTAGTAAAATGTAGTTGTTGACCATTTTGTCAGCCTGTGCACAGAACAAAACACAATACGGTATTCGCCTTGGTGGAGTCTACAAGTAAATGTGTGTGCTTGCAAGAGAGTATGTGCACCTGAGGGAGAGAAAGAAATATGCATGCAATTATAATAAAATGTGATCAAAGCTAAATGCAACATGAAAGGTACATTTAATATATATAGTATAACAAAATAGGGGTAAATACCTCTCTGGAGAGGTGTCAGGAGAAGCCTCAGAGGAGAGGTAATTTATGATTTAAGTTAGGAAGAAAAAGTGAATTAAATATTAAGCAAAAAAAGCAAAGTGAGTATGTCAGACACAAACAAAACTAGTGAAGCAAAGGAATTCAAGTATTTTTGGTAGTTGGAATGTTTGCACATAGTTCTACAACCCTAGTGTAATCAGGAAGTGAATGAGACTGTAAAAATAAAAACCATCAGTAGCCTCAGAGGCTTTCCATGACATGGTAAGAAGTCTGGATTTTATGTTTGTTCAACAGGGAGCCATTAAAAGTTTTGGAATTCATTTTAAGCCTGAAGTTCTTTCCCTCAAACAAAGTATAGTAAGCATTAGTCCTGATGCAAACACTGGAGCCAGAAAAGGACATTTAGAAATAAATGAATTGTCCTGGGGATAAATAGATGAACAGGAACACAATTCCTACTCTGCCAGATAGTCCACCCTAACAGAAGCTAGAAATAATAACTCATAATCTCAATATTTTACATGTAATTTGAAAAAAGACTGTTTCAAATTTGCACAGTGATGATTAGATAATGTTTTTATCAGAGATATAATACATCTTTGTAGCCTCACATCCATGGTTTTCATTGAGAACCACTTGTATAAGAAAGAGCAACAAAGTATGTTATTTTTTGGGAAAAACATTTTTTTTCAGTCTTAGTGTTTTCGTCACACAATCCCACTGTCACGGTCTGGGAAAACATTGTTAATTACAGTTGGTTGGGGCAGGCGTGGTGGTGCATACCTGCAGTCCTGGCTACTTAGGAGGCTGAGGCAAGAGGGTTGCTTGAACCCAAAGGTTTGGGACAAGCCTCATCAACATGGTGAGACCCCAGTTTCTCTGAAAGGCAAACAGAAATATTTGGAAATATAGTGTGTTCTTACATTTGTACATCACCTGAAACCTGTCTCCTAAGACTTTTTCATAGGAATCTTTCCTCCAGTCTCTTGGGTCTCGTTACTAACAATACTGTTGATCAGCTTTTAAGAGGTTACTATAACTACGTAGAAGAAGAAATATGAATAGGGTAGATGTTTTTTCTTTAATATTTGTGTTTTAGTCAGGTTTCTTACTACTGTGATTAAAAGATCTGACCAGAACAGTTGTAGAGGAGGAGAAGTTTATTTGAGGGCTCACAGTGTCAGAGTTCTTAGTTCACAGAAGGCAAGCTTCATTCTTCAGGGCTTGAGGTGAGGCTGAATATCAGGGCAGAAGAGTATCAGGGAGGGAAGCAGCTCATATGATGATCAGGAAGCAAGAGAGACTCCACTACCCAGATATGAATATAACACTCAAAGTCACGCCCCCAATGCCTCACTTCCTCCAGTCACACACCCCACCTGCCTTCAGTTACCACTCAATTAATCCCATCAGGTGAATAATTCACTGATTGGGTTTAGGTTCTTGTAACCCAATTATTTCTTCTCTGAACCTTCTTTTCATTGTTTGACACGTGAACTTTCAGGGAATACCTCACATCCAAACCATAACAATTTGTGTACAAGAAAGAAATTCAAGGATAGCTTGGTGGGGATAATCTGAAAATGAGAGCACTTAGGAGTCAATAGAAAAAAAATAAAAATGATAAAGACACATTAAAAATTATATGTATATGCACACCATAAGTCACCAGCAGGAGGAACGTAAAGGGAAACACATCTAAGACAATGGAAGCTCTTTAAACTTTTGTAAAACACATCTGTTTGGAAAATGTCCCATTCTAATCACAGTCATAGAAGGGAAGTTAGTCAATGAAGGGAATGTGAAAAGTCAAATTAGAAAAGTTGAGAATCTGGTTGCTATGTGGCTTGAAAAGCTAACTTACAGGAATGATACTTGTAGAATTTTTAAGGAATTTTAGAAGATCGAAGTTTTATAGCTCTGTGGGCATTAATTTTGAGAACTGTTAAGAGAAAAGGGTCAAGCTCAGATTACTACAAAGTAGATAGCATGCCATTCTTCAAATGCGGGTGGGAAATGGAGGTGGAGGGGAGGGTGACTGTAATAATTATATGGTCTTCAGCTTCACTTCAATACATCATAATTTTCACTCATCTACTTTGAATCACCTGGAATAAAGAAAGTTCTTGTGCGTCAAACAACTGAGTTGCAAATTCAGAGTTAATCTGCATCCTTTCCCAGTACGATCTGTAGCCTACTACAACACCAAGCTGACTTTCACAGGGGTAAATCCTCCAGCCCAATTTAACTCTGTGCAGATGATGAGGCAACCCTAGGAGAGTTATTTAAGTACTTAATGTGTGGGACAGCAGTAAAATATATGGTTCAGAGACACCAGAAGTTGAATCTCAGTTCCCTGGGATCATTAGGGGAACCTCTATAAAGTGTGGATCATAAGCTCTTACAGGGTTGTTGAAAGGATGAGTGAGAGTCCAAGCCAAAAACAAACACAAAAATCCTAGCCCACAGCTGACATAGAGTCAGCATTTAAGCCTTTAGCAAAAGTTATGTATTAGTATTAATGCTCAACTTGATAGGTAACAAGATGAAAATTTCAGAACATAAAACTTACATTAAATATACAAATGACTGACATTATTCTACACAAGAGCATGATTGTAATGATCTGCCATTTTTCTCAGTGTCACCTCTGTAACCACCCAAAATATGCCACAATGCACAGCCCAAGCAACAAAAAGCTACAAGCAACTTTGAAATTTAGAATCTGAATTAAACTACAGTTGAATAAACAAAAATAATGTTGTCTATAGAAGCAAATTAAAATATGTAAGGAAGTTTTCAGCAGCCTTTGTCATGATTTGAAATGAGCAAAATTATTGGTTTTATCGCAAGTGGTGATAATTCTGTGCAGTGTTGTTCCAGGGTTCCTTAATCATTTTCAATTAGTTTAATTGGAGGGAAACATTTGTTCTCAGTATAAGGGAATTATTAAGGATAATATTGACATAGGAATCTTTTTAGAAAAAAACTGTAGAAAATTGTATTTCACAGTTCCTCTCAAAAAATTAAAAAAATCTAATTGCTCAACTTTACCTTTTTTATGATTTTGTGCCAATTGATAATTGCATTATTGATGATACAGATAGACAGCTTCTGTTATGTTTTGTGCCTTTGGTTTCTTTTTAATTAATAGATTTTTATTTTTAGGACAGTTTCAGGTATGTAGAAAAAGCTTCACTGAATTTCCAAACAATGCATTTTTATCTTTTTGAAATAATTTAGCTGAAGTAAGCATACAGTATGTATCTATATTTTTCTCTTGATGTGCTGTGCATGGACAGGGTTACCATATCAATTATATATACATGCCAGTGCACATATGGACTGAGTATCCCCTCACTTAAAATGCTGCCTGCAAATAGAACTTTCATACTTGTCACATTTGCTGATTTTAAGAAGTTGTACTTCAATTAAATTTAGATTTGTTTCACCCACAATTTTTTATTGGTGCAGTTGTACATCTTGATGAAGTTTGTTGTTACATATTTTGGATATGCACAGAAAACAATGAAACAATATGATTTGGCCACACCCTCCCCAAACTCCCTTGATCTCTTTTCTCTACTGATCTCCTTTTGATTTTCCTGAGATCCACCCCATCTTTGTTTTCCTTTTCCTCTGTATTTTCCTCATATGAGAGAAAACAGAACCCTTAACCTCAGTTTGACTTATTTTTGCTTAACATAATGGTCAAGTTCCTCCATTTTTCTGCAAATAACATAATTTCATTTTTTAAGACTGAATAAAACTTCATTGTGTATATGCACTACATTTTCTTTATACATTCACCTGTTGATGGAAACTTAGGTTGGTTCCATAGTCTGGCTATTGTGAATTGTGCTGCTGTAAGCATGGGTATGCATGTGACACTGTAGTTTGACTTTAATGCTTCAGGATGAATACTGAGGAGTGGTATATCTGGGTTATATGATAGTTACATGCCTAGTCTTTTGAGGAGCCTCCATACCTATTTCAATAGTGGTTGTGCTCATTTATAATCCCACCAACAGTATAAACTATTCCTTTTACTCTGCATCCTCTCCAGCGTTTATTATTTTTGTACCTGAGATAGAACCCAGGGGAGTTTAACTACTTAGCCACATCCCCAGTCATTTTTATTTGTTATTTTGAGACAGGGTCTTGCTAAGTTGCTTAGGGCCTCACTAAGTTGCTGAGGCTGGCTTTGAACTTAGGATCTTCCTGCCTTCACTACCCAAACTTTTGAGATTACAGGAATGGGAGACCCTGCCTGGCTGTTTTTTGTATTCCTGATGACTGCCATTCTGACTGCCAAAAACATCCATTGGAGAAAAGACAATCTTTTTAACAAATGGTGCTGGAAAAACTGGTTATCCATATGTAAAAGAATGGAACTATGCCCTTATCTCTCACCCTGCACAAAAACCAACTCAAAAGGAATCAAAGACCTCAGAAGACCTTAGATCAGAAACTGTGCAACTCCTAGAAGAAAATGTATAGTCAAAACTCTACATATAGGAACAGCTTTCTCAGTAGGATCCCTAAAATCTCAGGAAAAAATACCAGGAGTTAATAAATGGGATGGCATCAAATTAAAAAGCTTCTGCACAGCAAAGGAAACAAATAGGTGTGTGAAGAAAAAACCTACAGAATGGGAGAAAATCTTTGCTAGCTACTCTTTTGACAGAGAATTAGTATCTAGAATATATAAAGAATTAAAGTTTAGAGTTTTTTAATTTTAATTTTTTGTTCTTTTTAGTTATACATGACAGTAGAGTCTATTTTGATACATTGATACAAACATATCTTATTCTAATTAGGATTCCAGTCTTGTGTATGTACGCAGTGTTGAGATTCACTGTGGTGTATTCATGTATTAAATTTTTTAATAGTAAGTTTGATTATAAGGTAAATTTGTATTATGATTCAATATTTTTGTTTATTTTGCAGGCTTTCATTTTGTTTTCATTTGCTTGTTGAAATGTTTATTGAAGCAAGGTCTCACCATGTTTCCAGGACTCAAACTCCTGAGCTCAACCAATACTCCCACCTCAGCCTCCTGGGTAGCTGTGTTTACTGGTGTATGTCACCAGACACCTGGCTATTTTTTATTTTTTAGTTAATAAAATATTTTATATATTTATTATATTGAATTATATATATATAATGTATATACCACACATACACATTGTGAAATGACTATATCAAGCTAATTAACATACCAATTACATTATACACTTATTTTTTTGATGTACATTCATATCATTCTTGTTAATCACCCATGTACATAGGATAATGATGTCTGTCTCATTCCACCATTTTTCATACCCCCACCTCCTCTCCCTCTCATTTCTCTTTATATAATCTAAAGATCCTCCATTCCTTTCTCATCCCCCATCCCCCCAAACCAAGAATCTTATACCCAGCAAAACTAACCTTCAAATTTGATGGTGAAATAAAATCTTTCCACGATAAACAAAAGATAAAAGAATTTACAAATAGAAAACATGCACTACAGACAATTCTCAACAAAACATTTCATGAGGAGGAAGGGAAAAGCAACAATACAGGTCAGCAAAGGGAGGAACTACCCTAAAGGAAAGTCAATCAAAGAAGAAACCAAGTCAAGGTAAAAACCAAAAATAAATCAAAATGATCAGGAATACAAATCATATCACAATAGTAACCATGAATGTTAATGGCCTAAATTCATTAATCAAAAGACATAGACTGGCAGATTGGATTAAAAAGAAAAACCCAACAATATGATGCCTTCAAGAGACTCATCTCATAAAAAATACATCCACAGACTAAAGGTGAAAGGATGGAGAGAAACACACCATGCTCATGGACTCTGTGAAAAAGCAGTGGTCTCCATCCTCATATCGGATAAAGTGGACTTTAAACCTAAGTTAGTCAGAAGGGATAAAGAAGGACATTTCATACTGATTCAGAGAACCATAAACCAGCAAGATATAATGATTTTAAATATCTATGCCTCAAACAATGGAACATCTACATACATCAACAAACCCTTCTCAATTTTAAGAATCAAATAGACCAAAACACAATAATAGTGGGTGACTTTAACACACCACTCTCACCACTGGATAGATCCTCCAAGTTAAATAGAGTATTTGTTTTAAAAAAATAAGATTTATATTGAATCATCTGCCACTTGCTAATTTGCCCTCCTTTTGCCTTCCCACCTCTTGCCTGTCCATCACCTGCCTTTCACCTACCCATGTCTGGTGCCCAACTCCACCTAGCTGATCTGTGATTAGCCTAAAGACCACCTGCAGACTGCCAGCAGATTGCCCACTTCCTGCTGTTGCCCAGAAGTAGATTGTCTCTGTACCCACAAGTTTGGTTACATATGGCCATCACCATCTTGGAACATTGGTCAAGGCCTACAGGTGTGCTACCACCACCACTGCCATCTGGGGCCTACCTGCCTCAGTCTAGGGACATAGGCCAGGGCCTAGAGATATATTGATACCTGTGATCTTTCTGCTAGATGTGCCAGTGGCCACCTGCCATGCCCACCACTAATCCCCTCAGTGCTTGACATGGTTCCACTGGGAATAATGGAGATTCTTGCACGGTCTAATCTTCTGGGAAATGTGGACATGGCATACTCTTCTTGTTTTTGTGTTACTTCTTGTTGTTAATGGTGTAATATTTGGATGTTTGCATTTAAAGATTTTGGTAGAAAATCAGACATTAAGTGATTTGAAACATAAAAATGACACCGCTCAAATTTTAATTGATTTCATGTTAATATTGCCCTAAGTAACAGAAAAGTGCTACATGGGAAAGATCAGCAAGAGTTATTGTTTGTCCTTAGAATTATGACCACCACTCTCAGCCTAACACAGTCAGACTGCCTGGCTGCTTTAGCCCAAACCAGGATGTGCCCCCCTCTTAATGAAACTGTTTTCACAGTTCAGGGACTACAGAGGCTTGCATATAAGATTGATGGAAAGCTGTAACATTCCCCTAGAGATTAGCCCTAAAGCCCTTAGATATAGACCTCCCTCTCCTTTAGACAGGAGCTATAAAGAAGTGCCCTTCTTAGGTGTCATTTAACTATTAACAAAAGGAAGTTCCACTTTATATACAATAGATGGGTTAAAAGGTGCTATGCTTCATATCTGCCTTTGAGAGAAATGTCAAAAGCGTGGTTAATTCATCTGGCTGTTTGTTATCCTTGACACAACTTTAAACCATGATGTGCTGAACCTATATAGTTTATGAGGATGGTTTTGGCTCTTATCATTCCTAGTAAGACAAAAACCAGAACCAGTTAATGGTTTAGTGATGTTTTGTTTAGAAAAGTAGGAGAACTTGTTTTGTTTTGATTATACTTATGTCCATCACATTCCCTTAGAGCTTGTACCACCTTCCCCTCAAGTGAATGTACTCAAGCAGAATGAATAGAGATGGTGTGCAAAACAGTAAAGTCAAAACTTAGAACTAAGCCGTGAAACAGTAAACTTAAAAATTAGCCTCAGATCTTCGAGTCTGTGTCGCTTTATTCTCCTTGTCACCAAGGCCTTCCCCCTCACCAAGCTGCACCATGACCCCTGCTAAGGCTGGACCTCAGCAGCCCCCATCTGGCTGTCTCTCTGCAGGGTCACTCCTTTGCGTGAGTGCATCCCTGATGGTCTCTCTGCAAGCTGAAAGGGCATTGAGATTTTGGGACTGCAGCAAGTCAGAATCTAGGGAAGCTGGAGCCCAGGTCCATTGATTTGCATGGGCCAATCTGGGTCTGGCAAGCCTATGGAAAGACAGAGACTAGGAGTAGTTCCCTGGGTGGGGTGTAGGGGGGAGGGCATATATTGGAGAAACTGGAGAAAACCAGGATCTCTTCAGCTCTATGAGTCCTGAAATACACAGGTACAGAGGGGCCAGCTACAATGGGTGGGAAGACTGGAGGAGGGTGTGAGGGCATCTTGCTATCAGCTCACCCACCCAACCAGTCCAGCACTCCCCAGATTGGAGCTAACATCAAATTTCAGAAAACTCCACCTATTGGTGGAGAAGGGAAGTTGAAAAAGTTTTTGAAAGCCAATGGAAGCAATCATTCAATTTTCCATTAGAGTTTCCTTTTTTTTCCTTTTTTTTTTTACCCTCTCTCTCATACCTCTACAATCTTTGAATCCAAATATTTTTCATGCATAAATCCATTGAGGAATGGGATGTCTGAATAGTATATGACAGTTTTGTTGTGTATTCTTATATTTTTACTTTTTTTATTTTATTTTTTTAAAAATCTGCATTTTTTTTTTTTTTTTGCTTACCTATTTGTCCCCCCGGATTCTCTTTCTCTTCTCTCATGCTAACAGCCAGCCTCTATTAATTCCTCCCTCACTCTTACTATAAATTTTTACCTCTATCTTCTTTCCTCCCTCATAAATATCATATTGCACACTACTTCTATTCCCTCATTGTCCATCATTTGAAATGGTAAATGCTTTTAGCAAACTTACTGTTTATATTGTAGACAATAATTGAACACATCATTTCTATTTATTGTGAAAAACTAGAAAAAAATAGAAGGCATTAAGTTTAAGGTTGTATATTGTCTGCATTGGGGGCTATTAAATTGGTCTCCCCCCTTAAAGGTGACTTACTGGAAGTCTTTACAGACACTATAAGATTATAGGGTAGAAACTGTACTGCATCAGATCCATGCTAGATGAGAAGACACACAAACAACATTAAAAAACAAGGGAACAAAGCACCTCAAACAAACCAAGATATTCCAAGAATAAAATCCATAGTCAACCTAGTAGAAGAAATATCAGAGAAGCATTTAGAAAATACATAGTTGGAGTGATCTTCAAAATAAAGGGTGGTATCAGAGAGAAAAACATATGAAGTGAAAGATCACTTCAATAAAGAGACAGAAATTATAAAAATGAATCTATCAGAAATCCTTGAAATGAAACAATGAACCAAACTAAAATCCAACAGAAAGTATCCACCAACAGACTAGATCACATAGAAAACAAAACCTCAGAAAACAAGACAAAATATATATTCATCAAAATAAAGCTGACCACACAGAAAAGATGGTAAGAAACCATAAACAGAACTTCCAAGAAATATGGGATAACATGAACGACCAAATTTGAGATTTATTGCAATAAAGAAGGCATGGAGATACAAACCAAAGGAATGCACAATCTTTTCAATGACATAGTATCAGAAAACTTCCCAAATCTAAAGAATAAAATGAAAATGAACTACAAGGGGCTTCCAGTACCCCTAACGTATAAATTACAACAGACCCACATCAAGGCACCTTATAATGGGAATGACTAACATAGAGATTAAGAATAGAATTTAAAAGGCTGTGAGAGAAAAAATCAAATTACATTTGGTGGAAACCAATTTGGATTTCAACTGATTTCTCAACCCGATCTTCAAAGTTAGGAGGTCCTGGAATAACATATAAGCTTTGAAAGAAAATGGATGCCAACCAAAAATTTTATATCCAGCAAAATTAAACGTTAGATTTGAAGATGAAATAAAAATGTTCCATGATAAACAAAAGCTAAAAGAATTGTAACTAGAAAGATCACTACAGAACATTCTCAACAAGATAGTCCACGAAGAGGAAATGAAAAGAAACAATGAAAACCAGCAAAGTGAGGAACTACTGTTATCACAACAGAAAACAGATTAAAATGTTGTGCTCCCCAGGGAGATTCTCCAGCACGATGGGGGGTGGATCCAGCCCAACCCTAATCCCTTCCCTCCCTATAGACCCACCCTAATCCATTCCCTCCCTACAGACCCAAATTCCTTTCCATTCTTGTAGAATCCCTCCCCTCTCAATCCCTTCCTGCACCCCATAAATGCTGGCGACAAAGAACTAATGCGCAATTTCCCAGAACACCACTTTTAGGTGTAAGGGGATAGTCGCTGGCCAGATAAAATGAAGACTGCTTTTGGCTATATGTGATCGGCTTGGATGATTTTATTTTCTTTGGGTACAACATTTGGAGGTTCCACCAAGATTTGATTTCTCCAAGCCCTCACACCTAAATTGGCCTCCTGTGATGGTTGCCTGGAAGCCCCCACCCTGAGTAGAGGGGAGCTCCTGAGAGACATGCCTCAACTTCACTCTTAGGGGACCACAGCCCATCTTCAGGACACTCTTCTGGATGAAGCCACCTGGTATCATTTTTCAGTGAGTCAGCTATCTGTATCTGGGGGATGTGGTCAGGCTGGACACAGTCATTTACACCAGTCCCAGGTCAGGGCAAGACGTTGCTCCTGCCCGCTGGTAGACCTCCTCGTGAGGCCTAGTCTGGTGAATCCCCTCGTGGGTTCAGTCTGGTGGGCCCCCTCATGGGCCTAGTCTGGTAGGCCTCATGGGGCCTAATCTGGTTGGCCGTTGTCTGTCTGGGCGATATGGGGTCCAGTCTCGTGGACCTGGTCCACTCAGCCTCTGCATGGGGGCCTGGGGCAGGGTCCACTCGGCTGCCGCGTGGCTGGCTGATGGGTAGCCACCACCTGGGGCCGGGTCTGCTGGGCTTTCATGTGGGCCCAGTCTGGTAGGCCTCCTGGGGCCTAATCTGGTCGGTCGTTGTCTGTCTGTCTGTATTGGTCTTGTTAGTCTGGTCTGGGCTGCATGGGGTCCGCTTGACTCAGCCACCACATGGCTGGCTTCCAGCATAGCTGCCGCCTGGAGCCTGGTCCGCTCAGCCGCCGCGTTTGGCTTGTGCCTAGTCCGGTAGGCCTCTGTGGGCTTCCGTGTGGGCCCAGTCTGGTAGGCCGCATGGGGACTAATCTGGTCAGCTGATGTCTGTCTGTTTGTATTTCTCTTGTCAGTCTGGTTCATGGCCATTTGTGTTTTCTGTGTTTTGGCTTTGCTTTCTATGTAGCATCTCTCTCCAGGACAGTCTACTATGGGACAGAATCAGTCAACTGCGTGCCCCACTGTTCTAACTTATTTTTTAGATAATTTTCAGGGCTTCCAAGATGTGCCGCTGACTAAGGAGCTTTTGTTAATGGATGTAACTTAAGAAAGTTTTGTAAATCAGAATGGCCCACTTTCAAGGTTGATTGGTGCCCTCAGGGCATTGGGCAGCCAATCACCAGGTGCCTTAACATGCTAACAGATAAGCCAAAATGGCTTACGCATTGCCTTTCAGATTCCACATCCTCTAGGTCGGGAACTAGGAGAGGCTGCACCAGTTTGATGACAAAGGCCAGACCAGACTTAAATGCAGCTCCCGCTGCTTCTAATCTCTCAAGACTCAGGTAACTCTGCCAAAAGCCACTTCCAAATCCAGGGGCCAAGGGAGGGGGAAGATGGCTTGGGGGCGCCCCAGCACCTGCCCTCTTGCCCTCCTGAGGGGGAGAAGGAACCAGATCCAAACCCCCCCCCAG
Organism: Glaucomys volans; assembly: GCA_020662805.1. Lineage (NCBI taxonomy): Eukaryota > Metazoa > Chordata > Mammalia > Rodentia > Sciuridae > Glaucomys > Glaucomys volans. The sequence continues at coordinate 277,544 of JAJEJO010047320.1, forward strand.
TGTTACAGCACCCCCACAGCGAATTGTTTTACAATATGTAAATGACATGTGTCTCCACCCAGGAGGAATAACAGAAGCCCGTTACAGAGCTCTTAAGCATTCAAACCCTGTCCTGATAAAAATGGTTAAAATGCCCGAGACTTCAGGATTCTGCTGGAACCAAATCTCAAGTAGAACTTAAATTGAAATGATAATAGAGGTAGCAAAAAGCCCAGTAGGAGACCAATTTCCAACCCAAGGAAAAAAAAAAAAGAGTGTTTTATTTGAGAATAACTAATGGCTGGCCGAGTACTTGAGCTCATAACTTTTGGTCAATTCTATTTTTTATTCAACTCAGATTTTTGAACATCTGGTTACATTGCAATGGAGATAAAGTTTCAATTTAAATTTGGTAAATAAATGAAGGTAAAATATATCTAACCTCACAAGTCTCTAGGTGGTCAATTAATAAAATGTTGATGTCTATAAAATGTGTAATATCAATTGTTTTTTTAAGACTTTTCCACAGGAAAGAGATGCCAATTACTATTCAAAATACTTGTCTGATCTTGGTTATTACAGTAAAATAAGTAAATTAGAGTTAATATATTATACCTTAAATTCCATGGGGTAATATGCTTTAGCATTATTGGTGTTTTCATGGATTGGTAAATAAAGGGATTTGGAATTGTTTTGTATCATCCCTGAGAGCAAGGTTACTAAGAGTGAAATCCTAATAATTTATCTTGATTCAGAAATTTCATAGGAGTTGTTTTAGAATATGAACAAGAAAGGAGTCAACAGATTGGAAGGGGAAAGTAGAAAGTTCTAGGTATGAAAATATATTCAGTAAAAGGAAAAGGAAAATATTTCTGGGTAAGAAAGTCTGTGTGTAGGTAAAGGGCAAATTCCAACATGTTTTTGTGTAATTAAGTAGTTATATGTATGTGAGACCATCAATTAGAAGTTGTTTAAGGTTCTCCCCTAAGGTCAAATGTTAATGGTCTAATATAAATCAAATTGTAATCAATATGTTAAAATGACAAGAATTTCTTTAAGTTTTATTCTTTGGAGCAATCGGTCTTGGAGATTGGGGTTTACACTATTGTGGTTAAATAACTGGTGGGGTATTGTGCTATGTTGCAGAGACTAGGGTTTTTTCTTGAAAAACTAGGTTTGGTTGCTCTCCTTTGTATATTCATGTGTCCATGTCATCTGGGTATGCAGGTCTTTAGAGCAGGGAATTTGTCGGGCTGCTGTTCTCCAGGTTAGACTTCTCTGTGTTGGTAGTTTCAGGCTTGTGGGAATGGCAAATTTTATTGGGGACTGATTTTTATCATTTAATGTTCTGTAACAGAACATACTATCAATAGGGTATATGTAAATTTGTTACTTTTTACACTGAGATCAAAATATAAATGCAAATGTATTTAAAGTTAGTGAGAGCCTGATTTGTTTAAAGGTTAATATCATGAAACATAAAAATATTTGGTCACTTTGCCACACAAAAGGAAAGTTAAAAGCTCTCAGCCTTTCCTTGATTTGTTTTAAATGCAATATATTGTGATAACAACTATTCACATAGATTCAGGAAAAAATACATGTAAACTGTGTAAAATGATGTCCTGAGAGGAGGAAATAACTTCAAACCTGGAACACTCTGCCTAAGATTACAAAAGGCCTTGCCTTACCTGAAATAAGGGTCTGCCTCCCACCCTGCTACAAGTTAGAATTTTTCCAAAACAAGTCAGCTTTCAGCTCATTTAAAGTTATATTCAAAAGGTTGTTTTTTGTTGTAGAATTACTGTGATATCAAATAGGAAATATAATATATAACTCAGGCAGGATTTAGGATGATTTTATTTTCTTCGGGTACAACACTACATCAAAGGAAAGGTCAAAATCAAAGGAGAAATGAAGTAAAATAACAAAAACAAAACAAAATAACAAGGAATACAAATCATATCTCAATAATCACTCTGAATGTTAATGGCCTAAACCCATCAATCAAAAGATAAAGACTGGCAGATTGGATTTTTTAAAAAGACCCACAATATGCTGCCTTCAAGAGATTCATCTCATAGGAAAAGACATCCACAGACTGAGTGTGACAGATTGGGGAAAAAACATACCACTCTCATGGACTGTGTAAACAAGAGAGGGTTTCCATCCTCATATCAGACAAAGTAGACTTTAAACCAAAGTTAGTCAGAGGGGATAAGGAAGGACATTTCATACTACTTAAGGGAATCATACATCAACAAGACATAACAATCATAAATACATATGCCCCAAACAATGGAGCATCTAGTACATCAAATAAATCCTTCTCAATTTCAAGAATCAAATAGACCACAACACAATAATACTGGGTGATTTTAATAAATCTCTTTCACCACTGGATGGATCTTCCAAACAAAAACTAAACAAAGAAACTAAATAGAACTAAATAATACAAAGAATGATTTAGACTTCATGGATATGTAGAGAATATTTCATTCATCCCTGAGTAAATGCACTTTCTTCTCAAAAGCAAATGTATCCCTTCTCTAAAATATAACATATGTTACTATCAGCAAATGCAAAAAAGAAAAAAAAAAGAAATAATACTCTGCATTCTATCAGATCATAATGGAATGAAACAAGAAGTCAAAATAGAATAAAAAATAGAAGCCATCCCAACACCTGGAGACTAAATGGCATGCTATTGAATGATGAATGAATGATAGAAGAAATCAAGGAGGAGATTAAAAAATACTTAGAGATAAATGAGAATGCTGATAAAGCATATCTATATCTCTGGAACACTATCAAGGCAGTGCTAAGAGGAAAGTTCATTGCATTGAGCTCATACATTAAAAGAATAAAACATTGCATCACAAAGTACTAGAAAAAGAAGAACAAATCAGCACCAAAAGCAGTAGAAGATAGGAAATAATTAAAATCAGAGGTGAAATCAATGAAATTGAAACAAAAAAATTCAAAAAATTGATGAAACAAAAAGTTGATTCATTGAAAAAATAAATAAAATTGATAAACCCTTAGCTATACTAACAAATAGAGAGAGAAAACTCAAATTACTACAATTGTGATGGAAAAGAAAATATCACAAAGGACACTACTGAAATACAGAAGATAATTAGAAACTATTTTGAAAATTTATACTCCAACAAAATAGAAAATTTCAAAGTCATTGACAAATTTTAGAGACATATGATCTACCCAAACTGAAGCAGGAGAACATACATAATTTAAACAGATTAATTTTAAGCAATGAAATAGAAGACACCACAAAAAGCCCACCAACCAAGAAAAGTCCAGGACCAGATGGATTCTCAGCCAAATTCTATAAGATTGTCAAAGAAAAATTAGCACCAATGTAGCCTATATTCAAGGTCTGAATTTCTGTCTTCAAGGGAAGAGATTTTATTTTCTATACAGTCTAATCTGGTAGTGATGCCTTTGATTCAGTTTTTAATTTGATTGACTGTGCCTTTCATTTCTGGGAGTTCTTTTTGTTTCTTTTCCCTATTTCTATTTTCTTACTAAGGTGATCTTTCATTTCCTGTAATTGCTCTCTTAATTCCTTCCTTAGATCTCCTTTTAATTCATTCAACATTTTAATAATCAGTTTTTTATAATCTTTCTTTTGGCTTTTGTCTACCTTGTTATCAGTGGGATCCTTTCTTGGGGGAATATGGATTTTGGGAGAAGATTTTTTTTCTTGTGTTTTCAGAGGACTTGGATTTGTGCATCAATTTAGGTGGATTCCCCTATTTCTTTTGTGTGTGTGTGTGTGTGTCTTTTTGTGTGTAATTACATTACTTGTTCTGGAACTTCTGTTTTTGTTCCCTCTCTGATTGTTCCTCCTTGGGTCTTTGTTGATGGTTTGGGGCTTTTGTCATCTCTCTTCTTGGAGTTGGAGTAATATCAGAGAATGTTTAGGTCAGTGTCAGTCTCTAACCTGTGAACTTTTAGTGTCCCTATAGGTTCCTAGCACCTCACAGAATAAACAATAGCAAAAACTGTTACAAACAACAACAATGCACAATGTTAACACATACCTATTTCCTACTATGATATCTTCACCATTAATTGTCACCAGGAAAGAGAAATGGTGGATTCAGCAATTGTTAACAGTAAAAATAATAACCATGAACTAGATTTGGATTTAAAGCAAATGAAAAGTGTCAACTATATCATTCACAGCCATAATGATTGTGTTAGCATTAATGGTGGGAGCAGGAGTTTCACAGACCAATTAATTCTGAAAGACAATAAAAATACAGCTATTTGGGGTAAAAAAGAAATGCGTTAGGAATTAGAAAAGACTTCACAACTTCATAAAGAGAACAGAGAGAATGCAGAAGAGATATAGCAGGTGATATTTATACAGAAGAAAGGAATAAAATAGAAGAAGCAAGGTATTGGAAAAGAGGGAGAGAGAACAGTAGAATTTGGCTCTTAGCAAGAGAAGATCAGAGAGAAAACAAACAAGAGAAATAAGCAAATAAAAACAATACAAAACCAAACCAAATTTTAATCCCCAAAACCCAAATCCTCAAAAGACAATTCTAATAAAAAATAAATTACATTAAAAATGCTAAAAATGAGAGAAAAAGAGAAAATACATATAATATACTATATATATTAGATATATGTGAGTGTGTATGTGTGTGTATATCCCTGAAACAATCAGCACAGCCAGAATTCTCATATATTATGCACACACACCCATACATGAAAATAACTTTTAAAAAATCAAATTTTAAAATTCAAAAATTAAAAAAAAAAATTAAATCTTCATGAAGAATGAAGGAAACTTCTCCACTGTGGTGGTCACAATAGTTGACCAGATTGGGGTCACTCTCTATGTCCAACAGTCTTTCTTTCCAATTCTTCTTGAGTTATTACTGATAGAGCCATGGGTGGGGATTGTTAACCCCTTCCTGTTTTTGTGTTGCTCTCTGAGCTACAGTTGGAGTGGCCTAAGATTGAAGCTGTTTGATCTTCCTTTTCACCAGCATCAGGTGGGATGTTTTAGGATGTACTGTCAGTTGGCATTTTGTCCATTAGGACCAGATCAGTGTACTCCCAAGGACAACTTCTGCAGCATTCTACGAGGGGAGCTCAGGAAGCCATGCTGAGGTTTAATCAGACCTTAGGGGCTTTGTTGTGTGAGGCCTCTGTGGAGAGACCAGATTAACCCACCCCTAGGGCTAGATAGTAGCCAATCTCTTCTAAGGGTCTGTTTCTCAGGAGCCCTACAAGAAATCCAATTATGGCACAGGGAGTCCAATCCTCTATTCATTGCTGCCCAGGAGCACAGCCTTCTGGGGATTAGTCCATGAGTGTGTTCAGGCCTGCCTGCTCAGACTCATGGCCCTCTTTAGTTGATAACATGAGCCAACAGACACAAAGGAGGACTGAGGCTCACCTTTACCCTTCCCATTGGGATCCCCCTGGGTACACTCTACTCTGCACCTATTTCACTCACATTCTGTCAGGCCCAGTCTGGGTCCCTTGATTGGCACCTGCTGGGATATTGTGGCTGCATGCTTTTTCTTTTTGCCCTGATTGCCCTGGTCCTGCAGTTACTCTGACAGCGAGTTTGCCCCAACATGGCTCCCTCCTCAGCTCTCTGTGGCCAGTGGAGGTACAGAGCATACTTTTCAAGCACCAGTGCAGTACAGCCTCTGGATTATTTAAGATTTGGCAGAATTTTTGATCTCAGGTTTCTCTGTACCAAGCCTGTATACTCCCTTCCTCTGTCTTTGGCCAGTCCAACAATGGGGCTGCACTCAGCTCTGATGCATTCTTTCTTCTTTGTTTGTTGTTCCCAAATTTCTGAGTCCCCAACCCACTTTGAGTGTCCAATATTAAATTTTATAAGATCCCTCTTTCTCCCATCTTGCTGAGGAGTTGTATACCTGCTCCATGGACAAATGTCACAGCACAGCTTGGAATGCAGCATTCCTCTACTTTATGACAATTTTGCCAAAGTTGAATCAAATTTCAGCACAATTCTGCTTATTAATAAATATTTTATGATTTTAAATGCTTTGACTCTTCAGTGGGCATGATCAGTACTATGGAAGTCTCATAAGAGCCTCTCACATCCTGCATTTCCAGTGTGACTTGTCTCCTAATGCTACTGCTTCACCAGGCACGTTTCTATCATTGACATTTCCCCATGAGCTAAATGACTGCATTGTTGGGAGTTAAAACTACCACTAGCTTCCCAGGATCAAGTAGTGCTGAAAGAAAATTCAGGCTAAGCTCATTGGCAAATAAGAGAATAGATCATCAAAAAGAGACAAAATTTAGCATGTATATGTGGGGAAAGCTAAATATCTCAGGGTCATCATAAATCGCAGAATGTCTTGGGAAGTGTTGCTGATAGTTGTTACCTAAATCAGTTTATAATACACCAAGAACTCTTTTCATCCCCAAAATGAAATTTATATTCTTTTATGTCTTATTATCATTTAAAGGTTAAAAGGAATGTGCAAATTTCTCTGAGAGACTCCTGATCAATACTATTTTAAGGCAGTCTGGTTGCTATTGGTTGTAACCCTAGGTTACAATCAATTTTTATTTCATATAAATTCTACTGTGTATGCTTTAGATCTAACAATCACCTGTAGGTTGAGGCCTCGTTAATTTAGTTGCTTTATTTTTATATTTGTTTCATTTATTGTTTAATTTTCTATATGTGATTTATTGATTTGAATTTAACTAAAATAACTAAGTATTTTCACATATCTAGTGAAATGCGTTTCTGAAGGTACTATATTTACCTGGGTGTTAATTTGTTTTTCCTGAGAAGCAGAGTTTATGGTGGGCTTAGATACATTGAGATTTATTAGGGGAAAAATGCTTATAAAAGATAAAGGGGATAGGGACAAGCTCAAGGGATCTATTATACAACATGGCAAATAATAGCAATGTATTAAGTTCTTAAAAATTGCTAGTAGAGTAGCCAGTAAGTGTTTTCTTTTCAAAAGATGATAGGTATGTGAGATAGTACATGCATGAATTGTTTGCATTTAGCTTTTTGCAATATATACATATTCTAAAACATCATATTGTGTGTACATGATAAATATGTGCAATTTTTGTTTGAAAGAAGAATAAAGTTATACCCCTTAAAATAAATAAAATGTGCTAGTCTTTGGTTAAAAATGATAAAAGGTGGGGTGGCTAGAATAGAAATGGGAAGAAAGAACCTCACACCATGGTGCAGATTTAACCACTTGCAGAAGGCGAGAAGGAGGATTGTGTAGGAAGAGGAGAAAGATTTGTCTAAGAAAGTTTCCTGCAGGATCATGGGAAGCCGTTGAGCCAAAACCTTGTGGTGAAGTATTCCTGCAGCAGGAATAGACCCACATTCTTACCCTGATGTGGTCAGTTATGGGTTGAGAGCAGCCTGGGAGGAGTGCAACCTACATAACGTGTGGCGGTAGAGACAAAAGAAAGAGTTGGGACACTCAGAAAACTGTGCTTCTGCAGCAGGGAATCTAACCAGTTCATTTTCTTGGCTATCACATTCTGAAAGATGGTGAGGTATGGAGGGAAGAATGTGCAATTTGGATTCACAGCCTAACTCTGTCACTTAGGAGTTGCCTGACACAGAGAAATTTGATTAACCCTTCTGTAAAATGGAAAAATTAGTGTATATCCTATTTATTGTAGTAGTAGTAATCGTCGTTGTCGTCGTAATAAGGGGGTAAGGGAGAGAGAGAGAGGAAGAGAAGATACAAATACACTTAAGATACATAGAACAGCATAGTGATGAAGGGCCAGACCACTTGCACCGGGATCTTAGATCCATCTTGGATGTTTCCACACCTCTCTTGCTGTTTCCTCACTCCTTACAAGGAGGAAATGGGATTATTGTGAGAACGGATGAACTTACACAGGCAAAATTATCAAAGCCATGTCTAGCACATGGTAGGAGATGCATATGTTAACATTTAATGCTATTATTGCTTGGCATATGTTTATTCATATACCCATCTGTGTGAACTTCATCATTTAATGATTTTGACTTCTTATTTTATTATAACCCTTATTTACTCTGACCTGCCTTGTTCCTTCCAAGACCTTTTTCTTATTTCCATCAGTGTTTTCTTCTCATGGAGTTATCTGATGTTCTTTCAGAAGGGGAAGCTTCCTTAGGCTGGTGGCCATCTGGAATGCAGAAGGTGGGCATTTTTCAGTCATTCTCTCTGATCTACCCTCTGCACTTGGGCTTCCTCGGGTGTTCTATCTCAGGTATAGAAGATTACTCCCTCTTCATGTGTCTTCCAAGCACTGTTCCTAAGGAAATGGGCTTAACTAGGGATACAACAGGCAGGAAATGTGAAACTTCAGTGGAGGACCCTAAGACACAAAATCAGAGTAATTTCATGCTTCAGCACTCAAGTCCAGTCTGATTTCTCAAACATTCATTCTTCTTTCACCTCAGTGTAAACTAAATGTGATCTTGAGCTAGTTGGTAGGTAATGGAATTTAGATCAGGTAAAATTTATGGTTAAATGTGATAAAAATGAAACTAACAAACAAAACCACAAAGCCTTTCCCTTCTTCCTCCAAGTAGCAACTTCAGAGGAGTTTTATTTTTTAAAAATGTCAATTGTCTTGGTGCTTTCAACTTATCTTAGGGAAGTTAGTTCTTATGCCTTATCTTTGATGAAATGATTAGCTTGAAAAGGTGACATGTCAAAATTCAGGCTTATGTGAAAAGTAGCTTTTTGATCAGGAGGATAATGATTTGAAGTCATATCTCATTCTCCTTTTTCACTCAGCTGCAGAGAGAGTTTGGAGTCTCTAGGACAGGATGGCACCCTGGAGTACAGCTTGCAGACTTGAGTGACATCTAGTTCATAAATGACTCAGCTGGCATCTCAGGCAGGGAGTATATGAACCAGGCTCAGATGCAGCTGATGATTTGATGTCCAGATGTGAAGGGGGAGGGAAGGGGCTCAAAGCATCAGCAACAGCAGATTGTAAAGGAGAACAATAGAAAGGGAGAGAATTAAAGAGAAACACAGCAAGATGATAAGGCAGGTTGGAGGGGGGTATATCATTCATCTTCTGTGAAAGCCCCCATGGCAGAAAGATGGATTAATGCTGTCAGAGCTGTTATCCATTCCATCAGCTTTATTATATGGTAGAAAGCTACCTGTCACTTTCTTGGCTGCATGCAGTGGTACAATCCTGGCTCCTTTCCCCCAATGCATTGCAAACGTTTTCTAAGTTTTCTTTTTGAAGCAGCTCTAATATTTGTTTCAATCACAGGTAGATCCATCATATGCATTTAATTTAAAAAGTCATAACAAGCAGAATTTCTGTTCAACATAAAGAGCTCATAAAACAAATGCTACTATTTATCAACTCTAATGGATTTTTGTAAAGGTCTTATAGGAATAAAGAATAAAATCCAATGATGGTCTTACAATAAATACTCAATACTTTATTGCCTATTTATGGGGTAATCTTGCTTCTCCACAATATATGACTCTTTAAAAAGGTTTAAATTGTGGTCGTGTGGTTTACTAGCCAGGAGATGGCAATAGTGATCTATTTCCATGTTAAGTCTTATAAAGGAGCTCATTCCATCAAAATTAGTCCAAGAGCCAAAATGATTGGGATTTCCAATTCTGTTTTCCAATGCAAAATTATCCATTTTAAATTCTTGAATTATTAAGTTGTTTCTAATCATTCATAGCCTGATTTTTACCAAAGGCGTTGTCATGACAGCTTTTTCAAGACTAAAAAATAATCATTTTGCTCTCTTAGAAGCAATAACATAATTAAAAAAAACTACACGTCCAATTGGAAATTTTATAAAAGCCATAGGCGATGAAATAATATGGGAATCTATAAGATTATGATGATTACTATTCAGACAAGGAACACTGAATATTTAAGTAAGATCCCTTGAATTTATTGCATAGGCCTTTAGCACTTTGATTGAGACAGTCAACTTTCTTCCCTCTTCAGTGTGATGCTGTCATTGCTCATCCAGAGTGATACTAAAACGTGAAGGAAACTCTACAGCCCTTTCTACCAAGGCTCTGCACATTTCCTTTGGTTTGCTTCTCAGAGCTGCAAAACCCAACATTAGTCCTCTTTGTTTTCAGCCTCTAGGAAACCCAGGCCTAATTTTATTTTTTCTCTTAGCTAGAGTTTCATAATGCACTCTTACCTTTCATCTTTTTAATATTAACATTATCTTTAATTCTGGATTAATTGGGTTTTTTATTATTATTATATAGCACTTTCGTTGTAAATCAAGTTGAATCTCTTTTGGAGAAATGTGATTTAATCCCATGAATTCCATGAAGCAGTGTGTTCTCTCTGGATAATAATTAAAGCCATTTCTTGCATGTGATGACTTGTGACTTTCTCTATAAATTGTGTAATAATTTTCTCAGAAACAAAAACCACAACATGAAAGCTGTCTTAATCTTTTATTGATATTTATGTTAGCTCTAGTTGCTATTTCCCAGCTAGAATATTTTTAAATAAAATTTCCAAATCCAGAATTTTTTTTAATAAAAGCATTCTCAGTTTGTTGTCCTTAACATCTTTTTTTTCCAAGTGTTATATTTGAGTGTTTTCCTCTAACTCTTGGTCTTTCACAAGTTCTTGGTTTACTGAAGAGCCTACTACAGATGGGTTCCATGTGAAGCTCTTTTAGCCAGTATGAATAAAGAGAAAACATCATTTAATAAATTATGCTGCCACAATGATTAAAAATAACTGTCAAATGTTATAGAAATAAATTAAAATTTATTAAAGCAATATCTGCTATGACAGCATTGGATCCTGACTTCTAAAAAAAAGTGTGGAATACTAAAATTAAATTTTTGGTAGGGTATTATTTGTGCTGTCATATGTGATTAAAATATAGATTTATCAATCATTGTTCCCACATGTACCTAATGCAATTGATGATTTATATTTATTTGATTGTAAGGATATGCTGACACACAATTGAGTATCAAAATTATTAATATGAGTTTGCAGAGTGAGTTGCATTTAGCATGTTTTTGTTTTTAACCTTTGGTCAGACTAACCATCATAAAAGGAACCAAGGTAAGTGTCCATGTGCTGCTTATATGAAATGGAATATGTAGCTGAGCTGGTTCTGGGACTCTGCCTCTGCTCTCTCTTCCAGTTCTATGCTGCATCACAGGGAAATCAGTTCCTGCAGGCTGCATTCTCAAGGCTTCTGTGCTGTTATGGAAGTTTACAGGACAAGGAGAAAAAAGAAGCCAGAATATCCCCTCATCTTTTCTTTGGGCAGCATATGTGCCATGGGTAGAATCTCCTTTGTACTGATTGCTTTCTGCCAGGCATCCCCAGTTTCTTGGCTTTGGGGCCACCTTTTCCTAATCCTCCAATCCTCAACATCCCAGGGACATTTTCCATTGTTCAGCCCTGGGCTCCCTTACTGCCTATTTGGCTTCTCAGTCTTTCTGTCACCTGTGTACTTTGTTTCCTCTGTTAACTACTCTGTTATAAAAACTTGAAATGACTTCTGTTTTCCTGGCAGATCTTTGACTAATTTCCAAGACAATAAAAAATAAACGTAGTGTGGAAATATTTTGCATCAGGATTGTTGTAAGTTTGTTATTTTGCATATTTTAAAAATAAGCTCAAAATTGTTTACATTTTGAATCCTGAGTGCAAAAACCTATGACTCCTATTTCTTTGAGGAATAATATATTGCCCTAGAACCACAAAGGCATATGTAAAGAAGAATATAGCAAAAAGTAGGGGGAAAAAGAGTAAAATAACTCAAAAAGGATACAATATTTTAAGATAACAAATTGTATAATTTGATAGAATTTTAAAATATGTCCTCTTTGCTAAAAAGTTTAATGTAAAATATTCTATTTTACTTTAATGTTACACTGGAAACAAAAAAGGTGTCACATCAACCAAATTCACACAACTAAGAATTCGCCAAAGTAACTTTCTAAAGACAGCCTCTTGGAGAATTTAATTGCTGCTAAGCTTTCTGAATCTTGAGAAGACAAATCCATTTTATTTTCTCAATTCATAGATGTCATTGATTTCAGTATTTTATTCATGGGACAAATATTTATTGATTACTTAGTACATATTAGGCACTGTAATAGGAATTGAGGATACAAGAGTGAAGAAAGCAAAAAAACAAAAATGTAAAACCAAACAAAATAACCTCTGCCTAATTTGCAAGTGGGAGGGCATAGACAACAAACAAGTAACAGGTCAACATGTGCAAGATGGATGATGATAACAGTTATGAAAACTATAAAAAGCAGGGAAGCAAAGGGAGTACTGGGGTCAGGGTGAAGAGTCTCACACTTAAACAGGGTGGGCAATGAAGACTCCACTGAGCAAAAGGAGCTGGTCACATGCTTTCCAATAGACTGCAGTTCCACACTTGGGCGCAGCAAATACTTAGCCCTGATGCCAGGGGTTTTAGGAACAGAGAGCGTGCCCATGTTCAGGAGGCCAGTGTATGTGAAGAAACATCATCAATTTAAAAACAGCTTTGGGAGCACAGATTTAAGAAAAACAACACAACTCTGCTGTATTCAATGTACACACATTTTTTAAACTAATAATAGTGTACATTTATCATTGCATGCCACCTCTTTTGTTAGTTTGAGGCTAAAGTTTTCTCATTCACAGCATCTAAAGGTCTTCTGAATCACTATGGCTGTAGCTGAATATCTATCCTCATGGTGACATGCTGTTATTCATTATTTTTGCTTGTGTTCATGCCCTCCATAGAACTGGAGATATAATTTGGATTCACATTGAAGAATTTTTGGATTTCATTCTGCATTTTTTTACTGAGGTACATACACCTCTAGTTCATTTTCCTTCCTAATTTAATTACATATTGCTAGAAGTTAAATAGCACCTCTTCAAAGGCAGCTAGAAACTTTTGATACCTAACCTTACAGATATCCTTCTGAATTCATAAATCAGTCATCCCAATTCTTCCTAGCTTTGAAATGCCTGTGATCAGTTCAGAAATGTTCGGTTACATTTGCCCAAACAGTCAATGACTGCTACTTCACAACCTACTTCTCTGTCTAGAGGCTGAAAAATTCCGTTTGACATTGATTGATGCATCCTCTTTAGAGAAACTTGAAAATGTGAATGAAAAAATGTATTTCATCTCAGAACCCATTTTTACATGAAGCATCTCAGAGGACCAGTGCTTTATGAAATATATTGGGAGAAACCCCGATCAGGTTATATCAATTTTTTTTTATTTAAACAACAATTTTTATTAAGAACACATTTATAGGTTATTTTAGTATATGGTGTAAACAATGGGGATGTGTACAGAACAAGACATAAAAGTTCCCAATTTCTACTAAGCCACTCTGACTCTTCTTCCCCCCTATCCTCTGGGACATGGTATGGGCTTCTTGGAGCTTCATTTCTATGTATTTACATATAAATATGTATATGTATATATGCATATATGAATATATGGTCTATATCATACATAAACATATGTACATACACATATAAGTTGTTATATATATAGGATATAAATGTAAAATATAATTGATATAAAACATAAAAATATGAATATATTGCTTCTAGTATTTTGGTTACATAAATTTCAGAAATCTTTTCATGTTATTACACATCAATGTCATCTCAATTTTTAGGATACCATAAGATGATGTAATTATTTAATCTTTCCTCCATTAAATAATACATGGGTGAGGGTATTAGTATTACAAGCAGTGCTCCAAAAATATTGTAATTATATCTTTTCATAAATGTGGAAGTACTTTATATTTTTAAAAAACCCAGATATCTAGAAGCAGAATTGCTACTTAAAGTACATGTGCATCTTTGGATCTTATAAAGACTGCTATGCTGTCTGCAGATAGATCCCATGGGCTATATCGTACTAACTGTGCATGCGTGGCCAGTTCCTTGGAATCTTCCACCATGTCTATTCTTTAATCTTTAAATTTGTTTTGTTTTTGCTAATTAGATGGGGGAAAATGTCAACTTTACTTTCCATTTCTATTTTTCTAATTGCTTCATACAGTGAGTACCTTTTCATTTCTGCTCTGAATATCCTGCTTGTATTTCTTTGTTCATTTTTTCTATTGGGTAGTACTCCTCTTTTCAAAGTTGAAACTAACCATTTAAATAGGATAAAAATATTTGCACCCAAGCTTCACCTGTCTTTCAGCATTGTTAGTTATTTCTTTCTAAAGGAAGATCTTAATTTTGTAAGATAAATAATTTTCCTTTCCTATTTTTGGGTTTGTTGTGTGTGTTATCTCTTTCATCAGCAATATTAATTTTTATTCATTATGTGAAACAGATTGTAGCAGTTAGGGAACATAACTGTTCAGGTAATTAGGTTAAAAATTATGAACCAAACGAATTCAAATGGTTTCAATCAGGAAATGGCCCAGGGTACTTCAGGTCAAGGGTGACTGAGCGTGGGAGGTGGCAGCATAGTTTTACACAGTCGTGTGGGTTCCTGCGGCCACCTCTGGCCCTGTCATTTTCCATTTGCAGTTTGCAAGCCTGCTGGATCATTGTTTTTATGCTGTCAATGTGTGTGTGTGTGTCGGGGGGTAGGAGTGTGCAGTTTGGGGGGCTGTGTATACAAGGGTACATCCTACTTCTAACATGCTGCTTCCTAGGTCAGCCACAAAGTCAGACCACATTCCCCAGAAGAAAAAAAAAATGGATTAAGTAAACAGCTGGCATCCCCTGCACTAAATTTGGATTCATTTTGCTTCTCTAAATGGATACCACATTTTCCAGTGAGCATTTAGTAAATGGGCCAACTTTTGACTTGAAATATTACTTTCACCATAAATTGCATTGATATGTACACATGGGCTGTTAAGAACTCTCCTTCTGTCAACTAATTTGTTAATTCCTACATGAATTCCAGGGATTTGGAAAATTTAATGTTTCTTCTAAGAGGGACACCCCTTCATTTTTTTCCCCTACATATTTTTGACTGTTTAGACACTCTCTTCTCTACATAGTCTTTTGAATTGTCATCTTGTTTTGATTTTGAGGGCTTTGAATCTATAGAGTAATTATTATTTTAAGCCATTAAAACTTTCATCCAAGAGCATGGAATGACTCCCATTATTTAGATGTTGTTTTTTGTCTTTTATTAAAGTTTTACAATTTTTTTCTTCATAGAGCTTTCACATTTTTAGTGAATTAACCCCTAAGTATTGGTTGGCTTTTCCTGCTTTTGCATATGAAATTCTTTATTTCATCTTATTTTTCATTATTTCTAGCAAGCTATTGATTATGTTTATTTATTTACATTTATCTGACAACTTATGAAACAACTAAATTCATTGAGAATTTTTCTACTGTTCCTTTTAAATGTAGACATTTGAATCCTTAATAAATTTTGAACTGTTGGTACCTCTACTTTTTTCCATCTTAATTGGACAATCTTCCATAAAGTACATTGTAGTATGCCTTCTCATCGTGCCCTGGATATAGCTGGCTGGTTTTATTGAGTTGTCATTAAGAATTGAGTTTTCAGTTTGTTTCTGAAAGAGATTCTTTCTTAGATTGAGGAATTTCCATTTAATAATTTTTTAAAATA
This sequence comes from Glaucomys volans, assembly GCA_020662805.1. NCBI lineage: Eukaryota > Metazoa > Chordata > Mammalia > Rodentia > Sciuridae > Glaucomys > Glaucomys volans. Next base: position 293,157 of record JAJEJO010047320.1, read on the forward strand.
ATTTTTAATTTGTTCTAATTAGTTATATACAACAGTAGAATATATTTTGATGCATCATACATAAATGGAGTATAACTTCTCATTGTTCTGGTTGTACATGATGCAGAACTCATTGGTTGTATAATCATGTATGCACATAGGGTAATAATGTCCAATTCATTCTACTATTCTTTCTACCCCCATGTCCCCTACCTTCCCTTCATTCCACTTTCTAATCTAAATTACTTCTATTCTTCCCTAGCCACACCCTGCCTTATTGTGAATTAGCATCCACATATCAGAGAAAACTTTTGGCCTTTGGTTTATTTCACTTAGCATAATAGTCTCCAGCTCCATTCCAGCAAATGCCATATAATTTCATTCTTCTTTAAGGCTGAATAATATTCCATTATATATATACCACAATTTCTTTAGCCATTAATTTGTTGAAGGACACCTAGGTTGGTTCCATAGTTTAGCTATTGTGAACTGTGCTGCTATAAACATTCATGTGACTGCATCACTGTATATGCTGATTTAAAGTCCTTTGGGTGTAAACTGAGGAGTGGGATAGCTGGGTCAAATGGTGGTTTCATTCAAAGTGTTCTGAGGAATCGCTATACTGCTTTCCATAGTGATTGTACCAATTTGTGGTCCCACCAGCAATGTATGAGTGTATCTTTTTCCCACATCCTCACCAACATTTATTGTTGCTTGTATTCTTGATAATTTCCATTCTGAGTGGAGTGAGATGAAATATTAGAGTAGTTTTGATTTTCATTTCCCTAATTGCTAGAGATGTTGAACATTTTTTCATATATTTGCTGATCAATTATATTTCTTCTTCTGTGAGTGTCTGTACAATTCCTTAGGCCATTTATTGATTGGGTTATTTGTTATTTTGATGTTAAGTTTTTTTGAGTTCTTTATATATCCTGGAGATTAATACTTTGTCTGAGGTGCATGTGGTTAAGCTTTTCTGCTATTCTGTAGGTTTTCACTTCACATTACTGATCATTTCCTTTGCTGTGAAGAAGCTTTTTAGTTTGATTCCATCCCATTTAGTAATTTTTTAAAAGTACTTCCTTTTCTATTTGGAGTAAAACTTAAATACTAAAATACTACTAGATATTATTTGAGAATATTTCTTTTTCAGTTACATACTTTTCTCTTTCTGCATTTCTTGTCCTATCCTAGTTTTAGAATCAATGAAATGAACCTCAAAAAATGAGTTCAGGAGTTTTCTGAAGTTTCTGTTTTTCTCAGTGCCATAGAAAAATTTATGTAAGTTGAAACTTAAAGAAAGAATAGGGGCTCCAGCGGGGAATTTGGGCCCGGTCGGCGACATTCTACAGCTTCCCTGGCGGAGAGACTCCATTTTGACCTCTCTGAGCCCTCGGACCTAAGCCCACCCCTTTCCCCAGGGACACAGCGCTGCGGCTTCAGGTGAGATTTACCCGGGAGCGGAGCTGCTTGCCGGCTCAGCGGGGAATTTGGGCCCGGTCGGCTCCATTCTACAGCTTCCCTGGTGGAGAGACTCCATCTTGAGCTGTCTGAGCCCTCGACCTAAGCCCACCCCTTTCGCGGGGACACGGTGCTGCGGCTCCAGGGACACGGTGCGGCATCTACTGGTTGCCTCTGCCCAGAAACATTGATCATTCCCAACCTGGAGGTTGTGAGATAGTGGCTATCTTGGGTCACCACTTGATCAAGCACCTCTCAAACATCTGGTGAGTTGCTGGAAATCTGCAGGGACGCTCTGGGTCTTTACAGGGAAGTTGCAATCCCTCTGATTTGCACTACTAGAGGGGAGGATATATGAGCAGCATGGGAAGACACAGGAAGAAAGTGTCCCAAACAAACCTGGATGGTGCATCAGGAGATCCTAAGGACAGCACGGTAGAGGGAATGACAGAAAGGGAGTTCAGAATGTTCATAATTAAAATGATCCGAGAAGAGAATGAGGTGACGAGAGAGCAGATTCAGGCTATGAATAATCAGCTAATAGAGCAATTTCAGGAAGCAAAAAATCATTTCAATAAAGAGATAGAAGTTCTGAGAAAAAAGCAAACAGAAATCCTTGAAGAAAACAAGGAAATGAAGGAAAAAATCAACCAAGTTAAAAACTCAATAGAAAGCATAATGAATAGAATAGATCACTTGGAAGACAGAACCTCAGACAATGAAGACAAAATATTTAATCTTGAAAACAAAGTCGAACAAACAGAGAAGATGGTTAGGAATCATGAACGAACCCTCCAAGAAATATGGGACATCATGAAAAGACCAAATTTAAGAGTTATTGGGATTGAGGAAGGCACAGAGATACAAACCAAGGGTATGAACAATCTGTTCAATGAAATAATATCAGAAAATTTCCCAAATATGATGAATGAGATGGAAAATCAATTACAAGAGGCCTACAGGACACCAAACGCACAGAATTTCAACAGATCCACACCAAGGCACATTATAATGAAAATACCTAACATACAAAACAAAGATAGAA